>JABUQX010132870.1:0-17500 GCA_015478945.1 Trachelipus rathkii | reverse complement strand
AATAATAATAATAATAATCAAAATAATTAATAATAATAATAATAATAAAAGTAATAATTATATAATAATATAATAATATAATAAGAATATAATAATAATAATAAAATAATAATAATAATAATATGTAGGAATAGTAATAATAATTTATTATTACTATTCCTACATATTTTGAAGACGGTTAACCAAAGTAAACTTTGGGTTAACGTTAACATTAACGTTAACTTCCGTTACATTCTTTACCGATAAACACTTTAATGATTAACGCCGTTAATTTATTTTGTTAACCATTAACGATTAAGGATTAACGCGTTAACTTCTCATTAACCGGTGCCCACTTTTGTTAACTATTATATATTAATTAAATTTATTAAAAATTTTATTTAATTAATAACTGAAATTAAATTTATTATTTAAGTTACCCCATAATTTCGTTTTCTTTAAAATAAATATTAAATTTTTCTATAGTCCCCCATTATTTTTCTTGTGTATATATATTATATATAAAATATGAGAGCTAACTTTCAGTACTGTATATTATATAATAAGTATATAGTGTGATATATATATATTATTAGGTTAATATAGTATATTATAATATATATGATGTTTATAGAATATTTTATAAATATAAATATATATATTATATAATTAAAATATATAATATTAGCAAAATAATAATTAATAGTTTGAATCAAAAAAGAGGTATATATATATTGTATACTAGGTTAACAGTTATATATTATAACCTTTCCCAGTATTATAATTATATATATATAGGGTATGTATATTATGATTATATATATATATATAGATTATATATATATATAATATATATATATTATATATATAGTATATGGGCGATGCAGGATTTCATTTAGGGGGCAAAGATTGAGATATAATATAATAGTATATAATATATAATGAGTAATAGTATATATATATATATATAATATATATAATAGGTGGTACTACCATATATATATAAGGATAAGTATATAAGAGTGATATATAGTAATATATATTAAAATATATATTAGTGTAGGTGAGTATAATTAGTATAATTAGATGTTTATAGATAAGTATATACAAATCTAGAAGTTTTACACAAAAAAATTTGTTACCGCGTTAGTAATTATATATAAAAAGATAATATATATAGTAATAATTATATATAATATAGATATATATATATAATATACATATAAAATATATATATATAGATAAATTTATGGTCTTCAAAATTGACTCTGATATTTCTTTTATTTTCTGCAATTGTTGTTTTAATGTGTTGTCTGCAACTGATCAACGGAGTGACGCCTTCCTGAGATTGATTAAATGCTTTGGCAAGCCGCCAAAATGCTAATGCTATCTACATACTGAAAGTTTATCGCTGGAGTAATAATGTCAGACCTCCCGTAAGAGATACAAAAGATGCAACGGCTCCTATTATTTAATATACGAAAACACTTAAAACTTTAGAAAATAATAATATAATTGTATAGTAATTACTATCTTCCTCATAATCCACTCGCTCTCAATGATTAGTGTTTTTTTTTCAGTTTTTACTACATATCCAAAAAAGTAAATACATGAAGTTAGAGTCCATACTACAACCCTTATAATACCGTTACTGGGTGGACAGACAGATATTAAGGTCATATTTTGTGATTCAGCCAACTTTACGGGGGCAAGTCCCCCCTACCTACGCGCCAGTATATATATAGTATCAGATAATATGATATAGTATTATATATATCTATTAAGTGATAAAAAATTATATACAGGCATTATCGACTTGTGCCTCTATTCTGTTTGTATTATATTATATGTTAATATATATATAGTAATATATTATTATAAGAATGTATTATATATATATATAATATTAGATAAATAGTATGATATATATATAGATATATATATACTATATTATATAGTATATGTTATGTATATAAATATGAATATTATATATGTATATAAGTTATTAAATTAGAATATATATTATATATAATATATTAATATTTATATTACGTATTATAATATATATTTATATATATATATTTAAAATTTTATATAATATATATTAATATATATATATATATAATATATATATATATGATATATATATATATATTTAATATATAATATATATATATATTATATATGTGAGTGTGTTAAGGATTTAAAATTGACATTTCAAAAGTAATATATTTTGTAACGTTTTTTTTTTTGTACGTTTATTTATTTTATTCAGTTTAATTATTATATATTTATCTTAAATGTGACATCTCACAACTACTTCATTAAAAAGTGATAAGTTATTATTATATTATATATATATTTAATTAATAAATATAGGTTAATATAATAATGGATAATATATATATAATATTATATATAATAATATTATTATTAATACTTATAGATATAATGAGGACAAATTTTTTCAAAAATACTTAAACGCCCAGCACGAAGGAGCTCGGATCAAAAATAAATTATTCGCAGGTAGACATCTAGATACAAATTATAGATGTTTTAGGGCCGAATGAAATTTCTGTACACTTCAACCTAACCTTAAACCTAACCCTTAACCTAAACCTAACAAATTCTAACCATTAAACCTAACTCTAATATCACCCCTCGAATTATAGTTAGATAAATTTGAATTAAAAAACTTAATTCTCTCTGTGAAATGGATTTTTTTTTATCCGACCTCCCGCCAGTTGTGGCGGTTAAGTACTTAGTCCAAAGTCAATTTTTCCTCATATTTACAAGTGTTTTAGCCATATATATGCTCATTAATAAAATAGTTTAGAAGACGAGAAATTTATCCAATATATATAAAAGTATTCAAAAATAAAAATATTTATATATAATTAATAATTAATTCTAAATAATCATTATATATATATAATATTAGGATAGTATATAAATATATAATTTTTTAAGTTAAATATATGAATGAAAACTATTATAACTATTATATTATAATTGTGATATACTATCTATAAAAGTGGTATTATATAGATACTGATATACAATTAATTATTATTATAGATTATGTAATATTTATAATATATATACTATATTTATTATAATTACTTCTAGTTATTATCCGCTCACATGTTATAATATAATATCTATGGTTTATATATTTATTATATAAGTGTAATTTAGTAATGATATATAACATTCGACATTTTATACATTTCAAGTTGGGTTTGATTATATTGTATACTATTATATAAATTTAAGAGGTATAATATTTTAATTTTTAATATAATAGTATATATATATATAATGTATATATTAGTATATATATATAGTACATATGATATAAGTAATTAAGGTGAGTATAAATAGGTATTATATTAATAATAAATATAGCGGCTATAGATAAAGGGATATAGAAATATATAGTTAAATGACATTTTTCCAATACATATATATATATATATATATATGTGCGGGATGAAACTAGTTCAGAAGCGAGGTGCATATTATGCAATCTTTTAAGATCTTTTTAATATAATATTTATTTTAAATTGATACTAAGTGTTCGTTTGAATCTAAAATATGATTTTTTATTGTTCTATCTAAACATATAATATTTTCCGATATAGAGCAATTAAGTCAGTATATGCTACACTTTGATATATATAACGTATAAGATACTCGTTGATCATAACCAATTATTCTTTATTTCATTTATTTAGAATATTTTTTTTTTTATAATTGTTTTATGTGTATTGATGTTGCTCAGTGAGATGTTACATCATCCATCAGCGGATGAGAGGATTATCGAATTTTACAATCTGGACTCCGCGTCTCCACTTATACAACTACACCGAGTATGTGCTCTAACCTGAGCCAAGATCTAATATGTCCTATCAAATGCGATGCCCAATAATAAGAACGCTTCAAGCGTTAGTTTTTTTGGTTGAAGCACCCGTTATCTCGATCCATTATATTTACTGTAAGTACTCAAAGGCCAGCGTCTCCTCGTATTTTTTGTAATTAGCTAACAATTTAAGTATTCTTTGAAATTATATAAATTATTATATTTTTGATATGAATAAATATGACTGTTGCCCAGTGTTATTATTATATGTATTATTAATATTTTAATTTATGTAATTAATTTAAATATTTTACTGAGTTTATATTATTATTATTATCATTTATTATTAATTATTATTTATTATCTATTTATTATTGATTATTTATGTATATTATTTATTATTTATTGTGATATTTTATTTGAATTATTAATATAATACATTATTTTTCAACTTTTTTATTTCTTCTCTTATATTCAAAATTAGTTATAGAAATATTTATAATATATATTAATTATAATACTTATATATATTTTATAGTTATTATATGTTATATTTTTATAGTTACACATGTATTAAAATTAATAATATTATAGTGATTAATTTATTGAATTTATATTATTTTATTATTATACCTTATTATCAATAAAGATTTCTATATAATATATATACATATTATGAGCGATGATCACCTCTAGAGACTGCATAGACATCAGAATTAGTCGTGGTCTCTTCGGACTCTATATGACTGACGGTGGTGACTTCGTCTCCTCCCTCTGTCCACCCTGGATCGAGCCCTCTATTGGAATATTGTTTGTTTCCTTTTAGTATGCTTTCAAAATTGATATTAGGGGGCGTCGACGGACAGAAATCAAACAAATTAAATGAAAAGATAACTATATACGACATGTTGGTGTTGGGGCCTATTTGTTTACGGTGGAGGAACGAATGTCCTCCGCTTCCGGACACAACCATATGAAAGTCGTAGAGTGACCCCGATCATACATAGTGATTAGATCTATACGAGGACAGTCACTTCTTAAGGTTGTTCGTTTTAGTTTTCTAAATATTCAGTGGGATTCTTTTCTTATGTATACATCATTAATTATTTATTATAATTCAATTCATATTAGTTTATTTACTTATATAGTAGCGATGATTAGTATTAATCTAATAGTATTTTAATGAGTATGATATAGGATTATTAACTATTAATCTTTATATAATGTATATTATTAACTAATATATATAATTGATATATATAGGTTAGTGAGTCTATCTATCTTTCGTACGTACTCGCTCGCCGTACTTCGACATCTCAAGCGATCTCACGAGGTCCTTGAAGTCACCAAATTTACTTCGCAAAATTTCTCATACTACTCGTGTATCACTGAATTTTGTTTCCATGTTACACGATTTAGTGTATATATAATTAGTCATGTTATATAGATAATAATTTAGTTAACTTATAATTATGTATAATTATAATTTTGAGAATAAATATTATATAGTATATATATATTTATATTATTAGTAGAAAAAATTTAGTTTTTATTAGAATCCTAAGTATGAAATTATTGTATGCTATGATTGATAATTTATGAATAGATATCTATATTACTAATATATTAATTTATGTCTTATTACTAAAATATGATATTGTGATAATATTTTCAATTTATATCTGAATAGATTAATTGTATATTTTAATTTAGTACAAAATATAGATTAGTGATGTGTTATCGACTAGATTATGTTAACATTTGGCGCTAGTACAAAAGCCAGTAGCTAGTTATATGATGCCGGATTTATTACTCTGTAGATAGGTTAATATTTACTCTATACTATTAACTTCTTAGTACAATTACTATTATATTGAAATATATGTACTGTATATAGTCTCTAAAAACTATAGAGTTAAGGTAATATGTTGTTTAAACTAAACAAATTATTATATTATATTAATTTTGGAATATGGTTCTATATACAAAAATGCTTCCGATATATTCATACACACGTTTCGCGTGTATACCAGTAGCTCGCGCGAAATCAACAAAGGTCTTCGAACAACCTCCTCGCAAGAGATTTGGTGGGCCCTATTTTTCATAAGAGTCGTAAGTATTGATAAATGAACTAATTATATAGCAGATCGTACTGTTCATGGAAATACTGCTTTACATTGGGCAATAGTGTGATAAGGAAGGAGGCTTCTATAATTAAAATAGGCTGATAATATTATAATAATGGTCCCAGAGCAATTTATTTTAAGATCTTTTAAGTTAAATTGAGTAATATTGAAAGCTTGTCCAAAAATGCTTTATCATAATAAAAAATTCTTTAGTATGACAATATTTTTCTATTAAGAGTGATATGATCCGTATACTTTTATTTTAACTTAATTATAATTATTATATTATTGATTAATTATTGTTAGTTGCAATTTTATTTTTATTCCTGATATAGAACACTCTTTCAAACATATGAAATTATTATATAATATTATATTATTACAGTTAAGTTGTATATATACGTTAATAATATAATACATTTTTTATATAAAGCAATGTAATAGTTATATATTATCTAAGTTGCATCCCTAGTTCTGGTATATATAGTATTTAGTTAAAGTTTTTATATGTAATTTATATATGTAATAAATTATAATTAACGGGTATGTTAATAATTTGTATTATTGGAATGGTTGCAAGAAGTATATATTAGGTAATTTGGGATATGATATATTATATATTATAGTATATTAATATTAGTGAAATTTATAAATTTTTATAGTATTAACATATATAATATATATTATATATTATATTCCCTGTTTAATACATTCACTCCAAAACATATTATTATTATATTTAAAGATTTTACAAGTTATTTTACTGGCTTTAATGTTCATTCCAAATTATGGCTGTTCTATATTATATATATATATTATTATATAATATATATATATATATTATTTGTATTATTTGAGTAAAGCGTAGTGAAAAAGTTGAAGAGTATTAAATCCGCAGGTGTAGTTGAAATTACTTGATAAAATTACTGGTATAGTAGTAGTAGGAAATATATATGAATCAAGATATTTACGTATGGACTTAAGATTGTAAGTGATTTATTTGATATATATAATATTATTTTAGCTGTAAGACTGCGTCGAATGATTGAGGGCTCGTTTCAAATTGTTGAGGGTAATATTATATCAATTAATATTTTCTAAATATGGAGATTCGTGAAGATATAGATGATCTTTAATATTATATAATTATATATATATATATATAGTTTATAATTAAATAGAGTTTTGATAATGTAATTATTGGAATGTAAAATTCATTAAAGGATTTGATGATTATGTATTGATAATCTAGTATGATATTTTAATTTATTATATTATGTATATATATAAGTTTTTATTATATAGTATAATGTTAGTTATGTATGGTGATATTTATATGATTGATTATAGCTTATATATTTATATTTATCCTTCGTTAAATTTTTCACTTATTCGTCTTCTTCTCGTTGAAGAAAAATAATCACTGTTTGACGTATTTTAGCTTGATTCTGTTATTTCAATTTTGTTAACGTGAGTTTCTTCGATTACTTCTCATATATCGAGATAGTGTCGAGTCGCTCTCTAATGCTTGACTGTGTCGTGTGCATGTTACTTTTCTTCAAGTATATTTTTAAGTTACATAGTTTAATTTTGTAGAGTTCCCTGCTTGCATGTTTGCTAGTAAGCTGGTAGAGTAAATTAAGCTTGATGTATTGGGCGTATTCGTAGGAAAGCTACTTTAACGAGAGAAGCCGTTTATCTTGCAATAATTGTAGTCGGGCAATATCTCTATTTCTTTTCGTATCGATCTCCTTTAACCTTATTAAACTTTCTAAATTTAAAAAATCAGAAATTAGATTGCAAGTAATTGCACTGTTGGTTATTTGCTTATGTGGTATGTTTTATTGTTTCTGAAAATTTCTCTTCATGTCAGTTTTTAAGCTTTTGTTCCAAAATTATAGAAAAATTTTTGCTGTTGCAACGCGGTTCTGAAACAAACGCAATCTATTTATTATTTCATCGATTTCGAGATATCTCAACGACTATTTAGAATTAATTTATGTGAGCAGAATGCTTTTCAAAGTGAATTTGTACTTGAGGGAGAAATGAAGTATATTAATATTGTATTTTATTGGTTATTTTCTTGTTAGATCCGGATGCGTGATATATCTTAACGCTAATCTAGCTTTCGATTCCTGAGTTGTTGTTGCCTGTTTTAGTTACACATTTGAAAAATATCCAATTTAAGTGTCCATATTGCTTTTGTTTCAAGGGTTAAACTCTCGGTATACGTTTCTCCCAAAATGTAATAGTTCTTCTGATTGCGGGAAGTTGATCGTGCCTAGGTAATGAGTATTATAGCTTATTTGTAAGATCAACTGATCTACTTGGTGAGTATCTTCTAAGCTTCTGGCTATATGTTTTGTTCATTGAATTTGTGTTTTGGTTATTAGATTGATGTATGCAGTTTAGTATAAACTTGAAAGGTTGTTCCATTATGGCGAGGGCTCTGTTCTACTTCTCTGGTATTGTGGTCTTAACTTCATAGTAAGTGTTCTTCGTTTACGTTCATTTGACACTATATTTGAATCGATATATTTTGTTTCATACAGTCCAATAGGCTTAATCTATTTCGTGATGTCCACTCTTGTCCGGACCACAACTGATGAGTATTTAATGTGCTATATTCTGCGTCGTTGATTTCTTCCTTCTTTAGTTGTTTTGTGGGAGAGCTGCCTAACGTTGGTAAACTTCCGCTAAAGTAAAACATCGTTTGTGCTGAAAATTTCGATAATTGATATACATCATATTATGTAATTTATTAGTACTGAAATCATTTGTGCTATCCACAATTATTGTTTAGTTGGTGGTACTGCTACTCTATGGTACGACTTCTACTGTTAGGAAGCTATATTTATAAATTCTTTTCTGTTTAGTTCCAGTTTAATAACTTGAGTTCCGACTCATAGTAGAGCTGTCGCATTGTGTCTGAGTCTCCACAATCATTATTGAATATACATATTCCCTTTTCCTTTGCGTAAATGTGTTTATTATGAATCCATATTGAATTCTCTACAATGTCTCATATCTTGTTTTTTATATTTCACACGGACTTCTTTGTCGAAATCCCAAAAATACTGATCTTCGTGTATTCTGTCAATTAGGTATATTGATCGCGCGGAATTTTTTTAGGTCTGTCAGTGTGGGTGTTTATTATCTAATACACAACTCATACATGCATCTTTGGAGATTACTTGTGTGTGGATGTTGTGTGCAGTGAATTATTGTTCTGTGATAATGAGATGAGAAAATGTAAATCGATATGTCTGATGGTATTTGCTAGAATATAATGTTTGTGCATAAAGACTTGAGATCGATGCAGTAGGGAGTATAGCTTAATGTCATGTCTTGTGTTCGTTTTTCATGATGTTAAATTTCTACTTTTCTCATTGCTCAATATGTAGTTATTATAGATTAAATCATATTCGATGAAGAGTTAATCCATAGAATTATTCAAAGGTTGTTCCAAGTACTCGGATATACTAATCTATTTCTAGTTTATGTTTTCATGGCTTCACCTCGCGATTGATTTGGTAATGGAATACACATTTGCCTATGCGTTCTTCATATCATCATTCTGATTTAATGTCCGGGGTTATATAAATGCTTGTGCGGTATTATCCCATTGTCCGAAATTCCTCGAGAAGTTGAATCATACTTGGTATGTTTTATTTTCTTCCATCGAGAACATATTAGCAGTCATTATGGCGTGTAGGTAAATATGAGATTTTGCTAATAAGGTCATGTTTTTTAATTTTCTTACTATATATGCTCCCGGCCTCATATCACGTGTGCGTTATCGCCAATACTTTTGATTTCAGGGCATTTTATTGAACATGCCAACAAGCTCACAATAACAGCATCTAATTTTGATTTGATGTAATAAATTCAAAGCCATATATCTTTTCGGATTTTTTTTTTTGCCAGTTTAGTTGTTCTATAATGAATAATATATCTAGCATGAATGTTATTCTTTTGAAATTTATCCTTTAGGTGAAATAGTGTGACCTTAAAGGACGGTCAGGTTTACCTAGCTAAATTTTTTTCTTCTGGCTTCCTTAGAAAGAGGCATTGGAAAAAAATATTAATGTTTTGTGATTTTTATGTTTATATTAATTGGTATAATCTTAGCCACTGGTTAGAGTTTCTGTTGACTAATTCGCATCTTTAATTCAAAGCGTGCAATTTATATCGTCGGTTGTGCAAGCATTCTTTGTATTGATACACATACCTCTGAGCTGTTGAACTTCTTCGAATTTAGCTATAAGTAAGGTCACAGAGCTGTCTTGTAGAAGTCGGATTACTCTCTAATGTAAGATGTGAAGCGGACTATGTACTTTTTTTGCAAAATGGATAGTCAACTTTGCGATGAGTATCTTTCTATAACTTATTTCTCGTTAGCTGACTGATTTTGCGTGTGGTCTGTTTATGCTCGAGAGACCACCTCATAGATGGTTATCGTGTTTCAGTGCGAAGCATATTTCTATATATTGTAATATTATATTATTCCTTATGGTATTGTTTGTATAGAGATAATTATGGATACTTGTAAGAAATTATGATTGTTCAGAGTATTATATATGTTATATTATGTAGATTTATGTGTATTAATAATATTATATCACGAACGAGGATAGTTATTATATATTATATAATTGTCTTGGTATTAATGCAATTAAATCTGATTAGTTATTGTTTGAAAATGTATATTGTTATAGGGACTAAGTCTTTTAGTGCGCTAGTGGGTCTTACTATGAGGGATTTACTCTGTGTTATTGTGTTTATAGTAGTGAGTATGCTATTGTGTGTAATAAGTAAGTATTAGATTCTAAATTGTTCTTAATATGTTTCATGATGGCATCCTTTTAGGGGTTTATGCTTATGTATTGAGTAAGAATTGGTTTGATAATAATTAATGAGATAATGAATACGATTAGAGAGTATATGTATGTATTATATTGTTTGATATAAAAAAATAAGTGTATATATTACATGTAGGATTATTTTTGAGACATTTAGCCGTCTATTATGTATACGTATATAATAAATACATTATTTAGAAACGATGTTATAGGATACATTGTTTGTATGGAGTATGGTCGGATTTCTTAGATCATTTAATAATTTTTTGAGCATATGATTAAGGAGTAATTATTGATAGATGATAAGTATTAATGGTATTAATATGTAGAGTAATTAAATTTCAGATGTTGTATTTTTAATTGCTTGTTGTATTTCGAATGAATAATTATTATCAAACATCTGCCATCTCTTAGTGAACTAGTTCAGTGTGTAAACTGGGTGTGTCTAGGTAAATCCATGCTATATCGGGGCGTCTATTAACACTCGCTCGGAATTTCTCTCTCACGAGTGCCCCAAAAATTAGTAGTATCTTGATGTTACTGATAATAATGAAGTGATCGTCGGTGAAGGCGAATTATTATCTGATTAAGGGATGAGAAATCGTGTAGTTTTTGTGCTAGAGGCTTATGAGATATATATAGTGTTTGCAAAATAGGTTATATTTGAATCTCTCGTGTAGTGTGTTTGTATGGGTTGGCGTATGGTAGTTGGCCCACCTGGGTGGCCAAAGTGATGGAATACCTTATCATGTACAGATTTTACCATTAGTGAGGGTTACTCTATGTCGCGTGTTCTCATGAAGTCTTTCTTAGTGTGTTGATTTTACTTTACTATTTGTGTAGAGTTTTCATCTAATAATGTTTTGTACAGAGGGGCGTATAAGGTCTGAGCATTTTCCTTTTCGATTTTTTGTCATATATTCTTAACTTGTTTTATTCGTTTATTTTCCGAATGCGATGATCGGCGGAAGGTCGGGCCGGCAGTTTTTTTGCATAAGTAGGTAACGATAAAGAATAAATAGTGTATGATTGAGATATTATATTTATATTAGTATATAAATATATATTTATAGTGAGTAGTCTATTGATAGTATTTATATTATTTATTATTAATATATATTTATATATAATTATTTAATTATTATATGTTATTTAATATATAATTGTTTTAAATTTTGTGGTTGGTGTGTTATTTAATTAATATTTTTATAAATATTATATTATTTATATTATATATTATTATTATTTAATTATGATATTTTATTTAATTAGATTATATTTATTTATATAAGGTGGAATAGTATGGTGGATTTATATTATTAATATATATTATTATTACTGGGATTGAGTATATTATGTATATTCATTATCTATTGATATCGGATAATAATTATTATAATATTATATATATATATATATATATTAAATATTAATTAATATATATATTATTATTACTATATTAAATATTATATTATTATATTAATATATATTAGTATGAGTGTAGTGTATTTATGTTAATTTAAATTTTGGTAATTATATTATATTATATTATTATATATTATATATTTTGCGTATAATTATATTGAATTTCGGTGGTTCAAGTACAAGTACGTGTTGATTTTTGTCTTGTGTGTTGATGCTGGTATGTACTAATAGTACATTTTTTGGTATGTATCTGTTGTACTTGCAGTTTTTCTAAAAACCACTTGTACTTGTATCTTGTGTTTACTTTATGTACTTGTAGCCTTTAGGTACTTAGGTACTTGTTAGCTTTTTTTTTGAGTACTTTGCTAAAGTAATTTTATGAATTTTTGTAAATTTTAGCCATAGATTTTTTTTCTTTTTATTCATAATTCTAACGTTAATTGATATTATTAGCTGATAATATGTAATTTCTATAAATGAAATTTTCCTATTTTATTGAATTGTTAATAATGTATTCTCGGTGGTATGTGTAAAATATTATTTATATGGTTATAATATTTTGGAGGTGTGTGTATGTGTGTATGCAATGTTCACTTATATATCATTGATCAGTTGAATTTATTATATTTATTAATATAATATTTAGATATATTATATATTATTATATTATATATATTATATTAATATATTATTTATATTTATATTTATAATTACGTATTATATACATATATTTTGTCTACATAACTCACTCTTTTTTTCTATGCTTTTCTAATTAAGGCCTACTCGACGTTGGACATTATAGTGTATGGATGTGTTAATATATATTTATATATAGTAAATTATAACTATTTTTTTCATACTAAATTATCAATCGATACAAAATACATTAATAATAAATTATATTAATCTTACCATATTATATTTAAAAATAAAGAAGGTTATGACTTACAAGATTTAATTTGACATTTCACACCATAAAGTAATAAAATTATATAATTAAAACTATTAAATAAATATAGTGTTCTTATATTCAATTATATGGTATTATAAACTTTTTCAGTATTAAAAAATAAATCTACGCCTTTAAGAAAATATCGTAGCCATTAAATTCAACATGCACAAAATAAGTTGTATAAATTATCTATTCTACATTATTTTCACTTTTTTTTAAACCGATTTTTTTTTATATTTTTAAATGTGTTTCATAAATATAAATTTACGTCTGTATTACAAAATAAATGTATTCTATTTTTACGTAGTATTGTAATAGTTTTAAGATACGTTAACTTCGCTAATGTAAACGCTTGATTATATTTATCATTATTATTATATATATATATATTATTATTATTAATATATATATATAATATAATAAATTATTTTATTATTATTATATTTATATATATATATTATATTATAATTATATATATTAATATATATATTATTATATATTATTATATTATAATTATATATAATATTATAATAATTTAAAAGTTCATATCAATGAAGCGTAATATCTAATATAAGCCGTTTCGTTTTATCATTTGGGCTTACGTCGATAAGTACAATTTTTATCGTCATTTAAGATACGGTTTTCGTGCTCAAAATATCGACCGAGAAGATATTCTTTATTCTTATTATATATCTGTTTACGTTAAACTATAAAAATAATCTTATAGTGTTTGGGTATTTGATTTTCTTTTCGGTGGAGGATTTATCTCTTCTCTTCTTACTCTCTCTCTCTCTCTTCTTCTCTCTTCTATATTTATATTATATTTGTATTATATTATTATTATATTATATTATATATATATAATAATTTATATATATTATATTATTAATATTATATATTATATATTTATTTTGTTACAAAAAAAATACAAATAACAAATGAAAAGCTGCATTCATTTGTAAGCAGATTTCTTTTCTATTCTAATATAATTGGGCAAGCTTTGAAATAGCTCAATAATTCGGTCGCCTATCTACGTAGTAAAATCTATTATCATTGGCAGTTTTTAATTTAATTATTCGAATATAATATATTTTTAAAATGTGTATATATCACGCAAATTTATTTGGATTGCAATTCTCAATCTACTTCTAAAGTACATTAAATTATTTCCTATTTTAAAAAAAAAAGAGGAAATAATATTATAGAAAAAAAATTTCATGTACTGTCTTCTGATTGATTCACTTTCTTCATTATGTTAAGAATTTAGTTATATTTTTTCTGGTGTGTGTTAAGATCTATTCGATAATATGGAATCTTTATCTGGAATTTGTTCAATATTCTTACGTTATTTGGTGATGTAATTATTTCTCATAATTTTTTTCTTAAAATTGAAAAACTGAACGTATCGTTTAACTTCTTATTTCTATTAAGAAATTTCACTGTGAAAACACATTTTAGCCATCAGCTGTTGCGTATACATAACAACCACTTCACTACTATATTAATTATACATTATGAAGGCATGCTATTTCATTAAACTATATTTTAAAAAAAATTATATTAAAGAGGATTCTACCCCCCGCCCCTCGCCGATCGCCATCTATTCTGTAGTCCCAGATGATTTCCACTCCAGGACAGCTGTTTTATATTTGAGATTATAAATATGTATGGCCTAATATACAACTCTTCTTGATATCGATCTTCATCATTTGGGAAGAGTCGACCTTAATTAATGTGTAGTAATATTTCTCTGGCATATTCTCGGGTACTCTATTTGTAATTGATCTCATATTAATATTACGAGTATTCGTAAAAATGATTATTCTTCATTTATTTTTAAAAAATATATTGTTAATAAGCGGATTTGATATTTTTTTTTTTTTTTGCTTATAAACAGGTCTTGACATTTGTTTATTAACTAATACTGAGAATAAATTTAATTTTTCCTTTGTTCATCTAGGGACTTCTTAAGGGGTCCCCTTTGATACTCTCTTGGTGGCTCCTCCCCGCCCCGCTGACCCTGCGGCCACGTTATCGCCGCTTCATCTGCTTATATATTTTCACATTTTCACCCAAAAATATTATAAAAATTTTTCTTATTCTTTTTGGCGATTCCTATATATATTTAAGCTCGTTTCTTCATGTCTTAAAACTTTCAATCGATTCTTTCCCCTAAAATATAATCATTTTTCTTTTGTTGTTATCGAAATCATTACCTTGCCAAACGTACGATTAAATCTAATACATTTTATTTATTATTTATAAAAAGTAATTATCTTTCTCCTTATTATTATTACTATTATATTCTTATTACTATTATTTATTCTAATCTTGTTCATCTAAATAAACTTCTTTGAAGTCTCTTGAAAAGTCGTCTTCCTCTTTCTATCTTTCTTTACATATTATATATTATATTATATATAATTATATATTATTATATATATAATATTTATTATTATTATTATTATATTTATATAATTATTATTTATATATATATTAAAATATATTATATATTATTATTTATTATTTATTTTATTATATTATATATTGTATATTATTAATATATATATATTTATATAAATATATATTTATAATATATAAATTATTATTAGATTATATATATATATTATATTATATTGTGGCTGTCTTGGGGCAGTGATGGTTTGCTAGCCCCTACTTGTATGAAAATCCTAGGCATATTGCCCTCGGAAGATATTATACTCCTAACTTTTATCGTTGTATCATATTCGTCTCATCTCCCTTTCAACATTCTTAATATTCTATCTTATTATTATTGAATGGTTGGTTTCTTCATAGTACTCTCACTTTATCCTTCTCCTTTAATTGGCTGACCCTGCAGTAGTGCATTGTGCCTATCTATTGGAGTGGTTCACATATCGAACTATTTCAGCATAGCAACCAACAAATCTATAGTTTCTTTTACTGGGTCTGTCTATCTTCTTGTCTGGTCATGCTCTTGCCGCCTCTAGCCCGCTCTGTACTCGTTGCTTCTCATGCAGGTCGGACCATCTGCTTTACGTAAGAGTTACATGAGTGTTCGTTAATACCTCTCATGACTCTTAATTGTGGCTTTACATCTGGCTATCACTTGATCAGCTACTCGCTCTATAACTTCGTACGTCTTTTTCCAGGTTTCCGGAGAGCTATGTAGTGGCTCGCCTGCATTGTTCACTGGGGGAGTTCTGTGTGCGTCTGGTGGCAGGCTCTAGGCCACTTGATGTAAACTTCTAGAGCCTCGGTAAGATTAACCGCCACTTATCGTGACATACTCTCACTCTCCTTCGAACATTCTAATATTCATCTATTTATTTGAATGGTGGTTTCTCTATAGTACTCTCACTTTACCCTTCGTTTCAATATATTATTATATTAATTATATAATAAATTTCTATTACTACATCCCGTTAACCGTTAATCATTGTAATCCAGATAGACAGAAATATAGTTATAGTATGAGTTAGAAGATATTATTGTATCATCATATAGTTCGAAATTGATAAGAGCCATGCTTTCTTACCTCCTCTTTTTATACTACTAGTTGTGGAATCTCTGCCTTACCGTCATAATTATCCTAAGGTAAATAATTCACCTCCTAGATGGTTCACTCAATCGTGATATCCTCGCGACGGACCTATCTTACTTTTATGGTTCAATATATTTCGTGCCAATGTGGGGATTTCTATCCTCGTTATGCGTCTCCAGTGATGTGTTGGGACCTACATTAATATCCATCATCCTCTCTTCAACTCCTCTACTAAAAACTCCTGCTCATTTACTTCCTATTATATTGCACTTTTTTCTCCTTTCTCTAGTCCAAACTCAATTCTATTCTTCCAGACAATTTTCTTATTGCTTGTACTCAATCTCAATCTCACTTTTATCTCTCTCCATTCACTACCACAATCCACAACTCTATCCTCATCTCTTATATTATTACATCCACTTAACTCAACCGGTGTGATGTCTCTGTTATTTCCTCTTTCTTTCTACATGATCAATACCATCGCTGAAACTATGAGCTGTTTGTATATATGTGCGGTCTTATTAATTCGCTTGTTTCATTACCATACAACTCTTGTTTATATACGTTCTTATTCCATTTTTCTAATTCTTTCTTACTAACCATATATCCTACTGTGCCCCTTAAGTATTGCTACTAGGACACATTGTTACTTATGTATTGATCTTTTATACACTTCTTATTCCAGGGTACCAAGTTCTACTCTATATTCATTTATACATCATTTAATTCATATTATTATCCAGTCCGTAC
>JABUQX010132869.1:0-20050 GCA_015478945.1 Trachelipus rathkii | reverse complement strand
TACTAACCAATATTAGTTTTTACAGTACATAAGATATACCAATAACTATATTCAAACAATATAAGGTTTATAGTTTAATGCCAAATACATTTGGAATATTCTTTGTGTTAATTACAAAATGAATTGATACCTCACTTTTACTTTCAACGTAATTATTTTTAAATTTAACTTGTAAATATTTTTTTATGTTTTTTTTTAAAACTGTTGTCAAATTAAAATATATTTTTTTAAATATTTAAAAAATACTTTTTTCCATTTTATTCCAAAATTTCTAAAGAATTATTTTGGGCAACTTCTTGCAATACATATATATATATATATAATATATATAATCAGTTATATATATATAGTATTTTTTAAAAAATATATATATAGTATATATTTTGGGCTACTTCTTGATATATATATATATATATATATATATATATATATATATATATATATATATAATCAGTTATATATACTATAGTTATATATATATAATAAATATAGTATACTAAATATATTATATATATATATAATTATTTATATATTAATAGTACGATTCCATCCCAATATGAAGTTTAAAACAAATTTAGCGAAGGCTACTAACAATTTTTATAATGGTGAAGAAATTATTTAAGTAAATATTACATAATTAAAAAAATATTAATGAAACAAAAATTAATTATAACGAGCATAAATTAAATGTTTTCGAAATTTTATTATTGTTTTATGATTTTGAATTTAGCAAACTGACAAGAAATTTTAAAACAGATGCTTGCTTTTGGTTAGTTAGGAATTAAAACATACTAAAACAGCTTTCTTTGAAAAAATGGGAAACTGCAGAAATAGAAATGTTTCAAAGTTGAAAATTGGGAAAAGAAAAGGAGTAATAACTATAAAAAATGAAATGCGTTATTAGATTATATAAATATATAATTTAGAAGAAATGGAAGGGAGTAAACATGGGGAAGGGGGTGGAGAAGCTCCTTATTCAATTATTTTTAAATTATTTGATTGTATTATTATTGGACCTAATTTCCTTTAACGTCACAAGTATACAGTCTTTAATAAGTCAACAAAATAAATATATATAATATATTCGTAACTATATAAATATATATATATGATATATATATATTATTATATATACTATAATATATATTATATAATATACTATATATATATAATATTATATATATTATATATTTATATATATATATATAGTATATATATAATCTGTATTATTATTGGACCTAATTTTCATTTAACGTCACAAGTACATTTAACTAAGTAACAAATATTATAATACTTATATATATATATATAATAATATATAGTTATATTTATATATTATATATATATATATATATATATATATATATATATAATTTTTTTTTTACGTTCAAATACAGCACCCACCACGGCTCACAGAGAAGCGGCCACCATGGGTTGAATTAATTAACTCCATAGCGTGGTCCTATGGCTATTATATGTATATATATAATACTATTATATATATATATATAATAATATATATTATATATATATATAATATATATATCATATATATATATATATATACTATATATATATATATATAGTATATATATATATATATATAATATATATATTTTTGTGGCAAATATATATATTCAGATCAAAAATAAATAAAAAAGCTAAATAAAAAGATTTCCTTATATTATAAATAGTCCTTAATATTACCTAACAAAATCAAATATTGTAAACAATAATCAATTCTTGAAGATACAAGAAAATAGTTACTGCTAAAGTGGGAAGATTCGGATAAGATATGGGATTCCTTTTTTAGAAGGTGTTGATGGACCATAAAATGACGACGGAGACTGGGGTCCAGTTGGGGACAATCAGTGAAGATATGGCGAACGGCAAAATTTGCAGATGGGAGGAGGGTCCTGTGACATATAGTGGCTGTGAGTGATATTAATGTGGCCAATAAGGGGGCATGCAATTATCACTTCGTGTAAGCGCTTTCGTCGATTGGAGGAAGACCACTTGCCAATGTTCGGCTTTATATTTCAAAGTTTCGCTCCCTGCTGATCATTCGTCCAGCACTCTTGCTGCCAATAAGATCGAAAGCCTTGTCGGAGAGCGGGATAGTAAACAGTTGATGGGAGGCTGCCTTGTCGAATGGCATCCGGGAGGTACCTGGAACAGCTCCGAAAAGAAGAGGTGGACATTTTGGCCTCTGTATCGGCGATTTCATTGCCAGTTAATCCTACATGAGAGGGGGTTCAACATAGTATGATTTGTTTCTTACGGAATGGAGGAGCCGAAGGAATTGTTGTACGGTGGATACCATTGTGTTTTTAGAATAGGGGGTTTTAAGCGCCTGGAGTGCGCAGAGCGAATCTAAATAAATGACATGAGTGATCTTGGTTAAGGAATAGAATTCGAGAAAGGGCAATCATTATAGCCATTAATTCTGCCTTAAAAAGTGAAGCATGAGGGGAGAGGTTGCGGTCAGGAAAGACGGCAGACGCACCCACACTGTCCCCTGTTTTATAGCCGTCAGTAAACACTAAAGTAAATTCATCGTGAACGGAGGAATGATGCCTTTAACAAGGCAGTAGGGTGGCTAGATTTGGAGAGAGAGGTCAGGACCAAGCAAATGGATAGTAGAAGCAGGGAAATAGCAAGGTGGATATACCTTTGCATAAAAGCAGAAAGGAAAGATAGGTAAGGAAGACTTAAGCGCGGTAGTTACATAAAACCCTGCCTTGTTGCAATAGCCAAACATTTGGAATTCTGAAGGCTAGTCCTGCAAGAATCGAGGTACAGAGCAGACCGAAAGTGGGGTTTGAAAGAGACAATAAACCTGGTGACATGACTGTATTCTCTTCGAACGCGAGAAGTACTCACATTGGATTCACCGAAGCTCACACCGGAGCGGAAACAATCGGAAAGAGCTCCAGTGGAGAAATGATCGCCTCATTTTTGGATGGCGATCTAATAAGGTATGTAGAGTATGGGGAGCCTGACCATAATACTACACAACCATAGTCCAGCTTCGATCGGATTAGGGGCGAAATAGAGACGTAAAAGGAACTTGCGATCAGCACCCCAAGATTTTAGGCTGAGATGAACGTAAATAAAGACAAAAACACGACAAGATAACAAGTACGTTTTCAGAGTTTGAATATTGCGTTGCGATGTTAAGTGGTCATCTAGAATGAGTCCTATAAAATTTGACCTGTGAAGGTAACAAAGAATGGGCGAAACCATTATAGGTTTGGTAAATGCGGAAAGAAAGATGGACAGATTCTTCGAATTTCCCCATTTTACTAAAAATACTGCTGAGAAGTTTTGATGGTGGTGAAACAGATGGAAGCAATGGGCAGCTTAGCTCCATTTGTGAAATATTCGTCAAATCAGCTCTAGTTGAAAGTTGCCGTTGCGAGAAAGGCAAGCCTAGGCAACCGAAGCATATTATAGCGCTTAAGGTCAATCAGCTAGAAAAATTTGACGTCGCCTGGGACTAGAAGTGAACAGTTGCTAACATTAAATCGAGAAGCAAATCGTACACACTCCTAGAACCACTAACCCTGCGGCAACGGCCTCTACCAGAGTAACAGTGAGGCGTAGACCAGACATAGAAAAATCACGAACCTGATGGATCTATTGAACCAAGGACATGTAATGAACAACCAGAGCGACGTGTCTTCGGAAACCTGCGAATGAGAGTTAGGCAGATCACGTTCTCCTTGTCTGATCTTAATCTTCTCAAGGATCAAAAAGAACCAAAGAACCATCCCATCAAGTTGAAAAGCAATTCGAAAAATATATATCATCATCATCATCACCCACACTCTTTCCCCCAAGATGGGGTAAGGTAGAGTAACATGCACCGGAAACAGCAAAAGTAGTAGAAGAATATGACGCAAGTCGAAAAGAAAGACCCACCTTACCGCCCCTTTATACCTTTATTTGGAACTCTGTCGCCGTCATGAAAATCCCACCCTGAGAGCCTCACGGACGCGACGGACCTTACTATCGGCATCCCTCGTCAATGAGGGGTTCATTCCCTGGCCCAGTGAGGAAGCACACCAACCATACTCCCAACAAACCCACCGCCATTTACTCCTATATAGCACGCTTTTATCTCGAGCTCCGTCCAAACTAATCTCTCCTCCAGAATTCCTTTACTGATCACATCCCTTACGAAAAAACACCATGAGAAAAATTTCATGCTTCAACCGAATCGATTCCCAGCCACACTCAACTCACCATTATACATCCGTTAAACCAACGACCTATCACCATCCTTCAAAATAACCAAGCAACATTCCTCACCCCTACTTCCAAAATTCCTCATCGTTACCCTTTCTTCACATCCACACAACTTCCTACTGCATTTCTCATTTTATCAATTCCCTAAGATTGTCCATCTGAACAATATATATTTTAGATCAATACTCTTATTCCAGACCACCTGACCTCACAGCCCTACTATACAGTTAACATATAGGTAAGCAACATATACCCTACTGTAAGAACCCAGCGCACTAAGACTTTAGTCCTCTATATCCACAACGATATTAATTAGCACCAGCAACTTTCCTGCACATTCACATCTTTACCTACTGCACTCTGGCAATCATCCGCAGACTATTCTCAATTCACAACCAATAACCCTTATCTTATCTAGCGATTATACTTTCAAAACCCTTACCTTATTCACAACAACCCTTTCAATCCTCAATACTACCAATCGTTCAAACTTCTCTACCAGACCCAACAAAATACACAACTACATATCCGGCAATCATAATAGATAAATAGAGATCAGGGCACCCTTCTACTCTTTCCATTCTTCAATCATTCTAACAATACTCCCCATGCCACTCCCAACCTCAATTTTTCATAACCCCATCCATATACAAAATTTGAATAACTACAGGATACAATAAACAATATCCCTGCCTACAAATCACGTCATTAAAATATAACCAAATCTTCGACTCCATTTATTTTCACACACGCTCCTCACTATCGTCATAATACTTTTATTCCATCCAGAACACTACCCCATCCCATTCATCACTGCACCTAGCCATAGAGCTCTCCCATTATCCCTATCTACGTTTGCAAACCTCCATAACCTAAATCACACACCAATTTATTCTCCTCTTTCTCAATATATTCTCAATCTCTGCATTATATTCAGTAAAGTTGGATTCACACAATCCTCTCTACCACATCTAAACGCACCGCTGTTCTTACACCCAAATCAGTTAACCTTCAGGGGATAACTCGACCCCGCACTCTTCTTCCCAAACATCACCCACCCATTTCATACTCTTCACCGCACACACAAACCAATAAACTAAATCACAACACCTACTCAATTTCACCCTACCACGTTAACACCCCTATAACCCCCACCTATACTATACAGCCCCCGGCTCCCAACTCCTTAACTGCATAACACTTCTTCCACACCCTAGGGCAACAGCCTATCAACACACTACAAACTCTTCTAGTCTCACTTCAATACTCACTCACTAGCCCTACCCACCCATAATACCTCACTACCTACCCTAATACCTATACCTATACCACATATATAAACCTAACGAACATAAACATAACACCCCACTAGTCAATTACCCTACCCTATATATATATATCTCCCCTACCCTCCCACTCACCCTCCACCGCCCCTACCCCCTATATAACACCACCGTACTAATACTACTACCCTCAATAGCCTACCGCCCACCCACTACATATACCTACCCGAACTCAGTACCATCATCACGCCAGCCTACTACCGTCATACCTCTACCTCCATATACTACTCAAACATTCCACCCACCCCTATACATAACTACCCCATCAATACCATAATATATATATATATATACAAACCCCTACCTCATCACCCTACTCTATCACTCACTCCCCCCGCGCACTATTAAACGCAAACTGAACTCACTTGTCACCTTGCGTCACACACAGAAATTACGAAGCTCTCACTTGCACGTCTACACTATTACCCACTCCTCTTGATACAAGGCCGACTCTTCAAGCCGCACAACCGTGGAAACTCCACTGCACCCCACATATATCCGAAAAGGAAAAAAAACAAAAAGATTATGAGCCAACAACTCTACATTAAAACTTCACTTTAGAAAATAGCTATAAAAATATCCAACTCAGGAAACACACACATACAGCTGATCATCAATAATTCACACCCAATAAGCCATCTCACATCACTACTTAAGTCTTTCTTGCCCCTTACTGCACAACTAGCATCCCGAAATATACCTACCACTACAATATAAATATCACTATAACCTATAATATATATCACTATCACTACCAATATAATATAGTATTACATATATATCACAATATATATATATATACAATAATATACATATATATATATAGTACATCTATATATATATATATACCTATTATCATAATATCAAATTTTTAAAAAATAAATTATTTTAAGAGTATATATTCCTTGATTAAAGAGAGAGGTAAAGAGACAATAATGGAATCTAAAATTCGATTAACTAGAATGATTAATGAAAAAAAAAAAATAAAACGAAACATTTTATTCTTTTAATTATGATTCTTATTCTGATTGTGAAGATGAGAAACGTTATCTTCTCGAAAACGTCGTCTTATAAGAAGAGATATTTAAACAATGTTAGAGGATTCACGAAATTACGGATTCCAAATATATTCTGGAACAATTAAAATTAAAGCCCCAATGAAGAGGACAACATTATATATACTATTATAATATAACTAATATCTATATATATTATAGTATATAATATATAATCCTATACGTAACTAAATATTACTATCAAATATACTCATTAATAATACAATAATATATATATAATATATATAATATATATATACAAGAACACTTATAACATATAATATAAATAAATAATATGACAACATCAATGTTTGTTATAAATAATTTTGCAAATAATGTAATAATTTCTAATATTAGTAATATATAAATATATATATAAACAGATATGGCTAATTTGTTTGAAAAATTTTTCTTAAACCGATGTGTGCTTTTGTTTTTTTTCTTTTCAGTAGATTTTTGTGTTTGTAGAACTGTTCTTTTCCTATGATAGATGCATATAAACATTATAAAGGTAAGTTAATAATATATACATAATATATATATATATACATATATAATATAATATATATATATTATATATAAAAATAATAATATAATATGATAGTAATAATATAATAAAATACTATATAAATATATATATAGTATATATATAATATAATATCATAGATTATATTAATACCTAACTGATCTTAATCCACCTCCTTTAGCAAGAACAAATATTTAGCCAAGTGGAAGCAGATACCATTCAAGTAGAAAACATGTTTGCGAATTTAGGTTTGATAAAGTAGACCCATTTGTAAATGTTTAAACCGCGCTTTATGTTAAAATTGTTATTGACAATAGTTTAAAATTCTCTTTGCTCCAAATTGCTTTATATAAAACTAAAAAAAGTATTTTCGAAAAGGAATGGATATTTTTATGCTAAATAAATTATGCAAGTCTTTTTGTAATGAAATTTGAATTTTGGAGATTTAGTGATGATATAATATAAATATATTTCCAAAAATATTATAATTTATCAGGAGTACTAAAAACCATGCCCATCTTGATTAAGTTGAGTTGAAGGCGAAGGTTGCGTATGTTGCTAAATCAAACCTTAGAGAAATCTGAAAAATGTAACATGTTCTACTATGGTCAGGTGAAAATATATAATATAATATAATAAAACTTAATACATATAATAAAAAATAATATATATAAGAATATATAATATATAAATAATATAATAATAATCATATACTATATATACTATAATAATATAATACTCAAATCATATTCAAACATAAGTAATATACTAGCATAGTTGAATAAATCTATAATATATAAATATTAATAGTATGATATCGCCTCGGGCGCAGAGAGGGTGCGACGCCGCCTTCATACGAGAGCAGACGACTGGATTCAAAATCTCTAAGTAGCAGTGGAAGTTATATCTCCTGGGCAGAAAATTAGAAACTTCTAACTAACGAACACGTTAAGATGGACGCTGGTTTGGCGATAAGCCGAACATAACTTAAAAGTTCAGCAATAATTCCTATTGGTCCCCGCGTGTATACCCCTGCAATAGGTGAGATAAAGCACGTTAGAAAATAAGTAGTATATAAAATATTATAGAAAATATAGAATATTATATAATAAAATATATATAAATAATATAAAAAAATATATAATATAAATAAATGAAATAGAATATATATAAATAATAATATAATATACTATAAAAAAATAAGTAAAAAAAGAAAATAAAAAAAAAAAAAAAGAAAACATATATATATATATATATAAATAATATATATATATATACATATTATAATATATAGTATATATTATATATAATTACTATATAGTATGTATATATAATATATTTAGAGATATATATATAAATAAATGATTTAAAATATTTCATGAATGCTACTAATTGATGCGAATATATTTACTTGCTATAATTACGCAAATGCGAATAGTTCATTTAGCCACTATGTGCCATCTTTATTTATACCCAGAGAAGTGGAATAATTTGCATTCTATCATACAAGTTCAGTCATAAAAGTGATGAGAGTAAAATTACACAATTCCAATAACCTATGTTCCCAGGAGTGCACAAGAGGACGCACTCATACCACGCAATATTCCACCAAGCCTCTATCATCCAAGCCTCCACCTTTGATAAAGACAGACAATCCACTTCAATATTTAAAGACTACGTACTACAGATTGCTAAATTACAGATTTCCAATAATTGAAAAAAAAACTAAGTGAAAGGTCTCTAATGAGACATTGACTTACTACGTTTAAATCATAGACATTCTGATACCACTAAAGAATAACGTTTTCACATCATACTCTAACAACCTAATATGGTGGGCAAGAAGGAAAGTCTTTCTAATGAGAAAGAGCAACGGAATACGCTCCTCAAGACTTCCCTCTACCCATGCAAGAGAAGGGTTCTTCGTCAATGGAAAAGCTTTATCTTGGACGATACTTTATGTCAAAACAATATGGCATCAACTCCATCCATAATATGTAAAATTTCAATCAGGACTTTTGTGACAGTGGTCTTGTGGATGATATTGTTTTCAGTGAACATGGCTCTATGTGGAGTGGTGTTTGAAGCAACGTTTGTTGTCATTTGAACTATTTTTCAAAACTGTATTTATGAATTCTAATCATTCGGATAGGCCTGGAACTTTAACCCTACTGGAAAAAGGAAACATAAAAAAGTCTGTTTGATTTGTTATAGAGCGGTTAAAAATTTTATCAACTGGATACAATCGTATGCTCTCATTAAATTTTTTTTTGAATGTCACTGTCTTAAGGATCACTTAACATATACTCTATTCAGAGTTGTTACGAGAAGTTGACAAGTTTTTGTTGATTATCATGGTGATATCTTCAAAGAGTTGGAGTGCATTGATACAATTGGTTAGAATAGAATTGTCATGGGATGTTAAGACATTTATTTTATCATTAGCGCGGCCGTACAAGCAGAGAGATTCATTAAGCTCTTACATTTTTTTCATCATCATTTGCAGTGTGTTGTTCCAGCGCGAGGAAACGTCATATATTACTGAAAGGTGTGGAACGTTAATTCTCGGCTGTATTTTCCTTAATTCTTCTTGAGCTATGGTCTAATGATTAAAGTGTACCTCAATTGACCTACATTTTGAGAGAACTTAGCTATCTGTTTATTTGAGATTTAACAACATTTCTAATGTTGAAGACAGACGGTGTTTGTGTTATTTACTCAAGAAAGAAAAGGTTCTTTCTTTATATTGAAACCAACATCTCATGCC
The DNA here is from genome assembly GCA_015478945.1 of Trachelipus rathkii. Lineage (NCBI taxonomy): Eukaryota > Metazoa > Arthropoda > Malacostraca > Isopoda > Trachelipodidae > Trachelipus > Trachelipus rathkii. The sequence goes on along the minus strand of JABUQX010132869.1, from coordinate 10,108 downwards.
ACAGTGAACATGATCTAGAGATAGGTTCAATTTCACCAACATTCCATAAATTACTTCATTCATCCGTGTGACGTTCAGTGAGTAGTTCAGCTCACAACACAAAATTTTAGCTTTTGAAATAATTGTCTACAGCATGACGCATGACTAGTCAGAGAGAACAAAGAAACTGCTAATTGAGTATCTGACCTTTCGTTCGTGGAGAAAGCTAATTTGGATAATTGTTTAATAGAGGTTATTAATTCTGAAACTTAGTTTTTAACGCAGTCATAAATTTTCTCACAAACAATATCTCTGTATATTTACTTTGACATAGTGGTTAGAATGGGACAGCTACTTTCATTAGTCTTACAAAGCCAAGAATTTGAACGTGAGAAAACAAGATTGTCCATTACTATTACATGTGTAAATATAATATCCATCTTTTGTATTTTTTTTTTTAGGTTCCCATATCTTTGTATTTGTTATATAAGCTTCAAGAGTAATCTGCTTCATTCTTAAAACTGGTATTGAAGATACTCTTCTTTTTTACTCGTTTTCCTTGCTACCACTTCCTTGTGTTTGTTGCTTAGATGGTTTCTTAACCCAGATGTCCTTATTCCTCTCCGAGAAAAATTACAATTGCAAAGTATACGTTTTGCGATGTCATGGAAAGCTATATCAAAGTATTTCCAAACCACCCTGAATGAGGATTCCATTACGCAATTGTTTCAACAATTGATTTCGACCATATGTACTCGCACGTACAAGTCAATCAATGTTGCTAGACTTCGAGTGTGACTCAAATTACTACCACGACCTTGAGATGGTATTGGTCAACTTATCAGTCGCTAAATGTTCTAACAAGTCCCATCGGACCGTTTTATATTCTCATTAGCATGTGTTCGAGTGGGAATACGAATAATTGGGAATGGGAATATTTTTTTAATATTCGAGAATACGAATGTCAATGCGAATATTAAAAAAGCGTGAATATTCGCATTCTCAAATGCGAATATACCGTCCATCCTCATATATATATATATATATATATATATATATATATATATATATATATATATATATATATATATATATATATATATATATATATATATATATATATATATATAGGGTGGGTACTTAATACACCGACAAATCCAGGGATCTGATTGAACACGCTTGCTGGGCAAATCATGTTTAACGAACATAGGTCGGAAAATGCACGGTTGAGGAGAAATAGCCCCCACACTCCCCGTTGTTGAGGTGGTTTGAAAACATACTGAAACACACTTATAATATTAGTGCTTATTGCATACATTGTAACCATTGGTAGTTCAACATCCCAGTCCAAATTATAGTAGGTGTTCAAAATGCGACCCTTCCGACGCGATGCAAGCTTATACATGTCTCGTCATGAAGTGACGCAATCTTTGGAGTGTTCTCGCCTGCTCACGAATATAGTCAAAACCGTCGTGAACACGTTGCCGAAGGGTTCCGACGTCGGGGATAGGGTCCCTGTACATCAGTACCTTTAAGTGACCCCATAAATAATAATCTAAAGGGTTCAGGTCGGGTTGACGTGGTGACCATTCAATGGGACTTTCCCTCCCAATCCACCGATTTGGTTAGATTTCGTCGAGATATCGGCGAACGGGCAACGCAAATTGAACAGGGGTCCCTTTATGGTCTTGTTTATGGTCGGAAACTGCTCATTGAAAGGAGAATGTGGGATAATTGTGACATGATGAAAAGGGGCCCGCTCCGCTCGATCATAACGCCAACGGGAATGAGGTTCTAGCATTAGGCTCGGTGTGAGTTCATGTAAGGCTATCGGGTAATGGTGACTGCCCTACAAATAATCGAAGCAGGATCATGTGAAGTGATCCATAAGAGAAGGAGAACAAAAGGAAATATCTATACAGGTGGACGTGTACGTATCTCAGCGTTCATAGGTAAGAGTCCAATGTTAAGGCATTCCAGGGAAAAGGAAGTTAGATCGTCAAGGATCTTAGTCTTTGGCGAGGTGACAGAGTCACTCCATAGGGGTGACAAAGGTTGAAAACTGCTAATATGACAAGTGGATGAGGGAGCTGCTTGAAAGCTCGCTACTGGGAGTCAAATGGATCGAACAGACTGTAAAATCGGTGGACAGATGGATTCGTTCTGCTACTGCGTGAAGCCTAGTTCGAAGAAGGACAGAAGAATAACGGACAGACTTAGGAATGAGAATTCCGGTGCCTCGCCTATCGTTGTCACTCGGTTTATAGGCGTTAGTGGCGATTTGTATTCTGATGGTTGGAAGAGGTTGCGATGGCATAGTTGAACAGGTTCGTAAAAATTGAATAGTAGCCACGACAATTCCATTGAAGCAATGCGGCCATACTGTGATGTTATGAGTACTATAAAGATGGTTTTCTTGAGTCTATTGTCTCTATGTGGTTAGCGGCAGTGTCAGAAGAAGAATCGGTCGTGGGTGGAGAGGCTGAGTAGTAGGGCCTGATCGAGAGGAGCTGTAAATCCAGGTGGTAAGGAATAGTCGTACAACAATGACTTGGGTTGTGCGATCGATTTCGGGGGGGGGAGGGGAGTTTCCTGGGGTATTTGATAGGGGGACTTCGCCATGAACATGAAGCTAATTGAGTTCGACCAAGTCCATATTATTGTGTGGACGCAGTTGGTTGCTGGAAGAGCAATCAGAATGTTCATAATTAGAAGTGGGAGCGATGTTAGTTTCCACCGAGCAAACAGATTCAGAACTGGATGGAAATTATGGGGTTGATTCCATAGAGTGTAAGAAGGTGTCACTGGAAATGGGTCACCTTTTTGTTATGGCGTTGGAGTTGTGAGGTTGGGACATAATATAGATTCCGTTGGGTTAATAGGGGAAGCAGTCTCTGATGGGGTGGGGTGGGGGTTGAAGAAACATTCAGTGGTTCCTAGAGATTCTGTGAAGTAAGAAAGTCGAGGGCTGGAGACTATGTCAATGAACCATTAGGTGGGTGATTTTGAAAAGCTGGACAATCTGAGTTAGGATGGGAGACCTCTGGGGCCCCTTTTATGACATCGGCTGCATCAGAACGCTTAGATCGTTTGCGGTGTTAGTGCTTAACAGTTTTCCATTCACCTCAGAAGTGTCAGAAGGGGTGAGGGAATCATCACATAAAGCTCCATTTGGAAACTGGAATTCGTTTGATTCGGTATGGAGCGCTGTGATAGGAAACTCGAAAGAGGAGTTGGGGGAGGATTCGGAAGAGCTGGAATAATCCAGGAAGTTATTAGAGAGTTGTTTTGTGTGTTCGACAGCTGTGGTTGATTAGGCATAATCTATTGAATTAGATGCTTTTGTCGCGGGAATAGATCTGCATCGGTCTCTTCTGAGTTGCATTTTTTTTTTACATCGGGAGTTGATGTGTCCTGCTTTAAGAATTCAGATATTTTATATTTTAGCGAATAAATCCTTGTTTTGTGCCTAATCTTTTGTTTCTGCTCTGGAACATCCGTTTCAGGAGTAGAAGCAATGATGAGAGATGGATTATATGACATAGACGCAGAATCTCTTGCTTGAGTTGACGATGTCATCGGGAGGGTAAAGGGGAGAGTTTTTCAGCAGAAAATGCTCTCCAAGGTCTGTGATGGGTAAGCAAACATAGTTTCGTTGCTGATTGGTTGAAAACTAGTACTCGTGGTAGGGTTGTTGATGGCATCTTGGGCGGGAGTTTGGATCGAGGGCTGCTTTCGAACTATTTGAATAGCCGGTAATATGTGCAATGCAGGTGGGCAGGTTGCAGTATATGAATGAGTCCCGCTGGAGTTGGTGGGTCGAGCTCTATTAGAATGAGGTTGTGTCGGTGGGTTGACACGCGGAGGCGGGAAAGCGCTGCAATTGTAGCATAGCATTGCCTTTGTTTTGTAGGATATTTGTGTTTGAGCTGGTGTTTAGCATCTTTCCTGCTCAATTTTTGTATGGTACATAACTCTAAAACCTCTTGCTCCAACAGGTAAGACGGGCATTTTAGGAAAGAGGCACTTTGGGGTCCCCCACAGATTTTGCAGTGTGGGGTGTATAAACAGGGAATAAATAGATGTCACGCGGTCCCCTTCAGTATTTTTGAGGATGGCCAAACCGCTGGCACTTAAATCAACGTCTGAGTCGGGGATTGAACGGACGAACACTATAGCTTGTAGACCCTATTTTCACCTTTGTAGATGGAAAAGGGGTGTTAAAGGCCTGCAGCAAGCGAGAATTTGGGGTATCAGGCGAGTCTCGACGCGGGGGGAAACTTGTATACATTTGCAACAGGAAATCTTTTCCGTTGGAGATGGCTTAGAAGGAAAACAATATCTTTGTTTTTCTGCACGTGAGCGTAAATAAGGTTTTTGAATATGTTTCTTATTTCGTCAGGAGTGGCAATAAAAGGGATATCCAAAAGAGACGTTAAGGGTAGATAGAATCCTTGGTGGAGGAATAGGATTGAAAGATATAGACAGGACTGGAGGGTCTTCAACTCCTAAGATTTTTCAAGTGCATCGCTAAGAATGATAATTCTATGACTGGTAAGGTGAGATGTATGAACGTGGGTGGATCGTAATAAGTAATACATCGGAAATGATGTGTCCGCAGGAAAATGAGAAAAACAAATGTAGACACCTTTACGGATTTGCCCAAACAATTTTATAGTATGGGATGTCGAGGACTTGCCAGGCGCATTTGTCCAGGCATTTGCCCATTTCATAAATGCCTGCCCAAAAACTGGGCATTTATAAAATTATCAGCAAAGGATTGATTAATTATTGACAGCATTTAAAAAAAAGAACATTCAAAGAATAGTTATCTTATTTTTCCCATATATAGTAGTTATATATATATATATATATATATGTATATATATATATATATATATATATATATATATATATATATATATATATATATATATATATATATATATATATATATATATATATGTTATATATATATATATATATATATATATATAAACACAGTCGTCCTCGTAGAACGCGGTCTTATAGAACGCTGGTTTGCTATACTGGGTTGGTAAAAGATAAAAAGAAAATTAAAATTACAAAAATAAAATTAAAATTCTGTAATACAAACATATGTTAAAAAGATAAAAATTAAAATTAAAATTGCAAAAATAAAATTAAAATTGTAATTCATTAGTCATACAGTTAAAATGAAAAGAAAACGAATAACTTTAGAGTCCACAAGGATCCTCTGCTGGCAATAGGCTTTTTACTGTAACTCGTTGCACTCGCATTGATAGCGTCTGTATATGCTTCTCTCGCTGAAATATTAACAAATTTTATACAGTGTGTACAGTATTTTATAAATATTTTTTATCATAGCTAAGAAACGAAACATACCACAACCAAATTCTAAAAAAAAGAATAGATTGGCATATCACTGAAAGAGGAAATGAAAATTTTAATTTAATTATAGAGCTGGCTCTTCTATAACAACTGTTTCATGTAAATACGGGAGAAATGAATCGACAATTCGAACAATTAAAAACAAAGAAAAAGAATTAAGAACGCAGTCAAACAAGGAAGATCTTTAAGTGCATCTAAAATGACAAGCCGTCTGCGAGATGATACGTTGGTTAAAACTGAACAGGCATTAAATATCTGGCTCGAAGACATGAACCGAAAACGAGTGCCTTGCGACGGAATAACGTTAAGAACAAAGGCCTCTACTCTAAATGATGCTTAAAAATCAAAATGACAAAGTATAAATTTAGCCAGGGTTGGCTTGATAATTTCAAAAAGCGTTTTTGCTTTAAAAAATATTTATTCGTACGACAGGAGAATCGACGTCCGCAAGTAATGAAGCAGCAAGAACATTTCCAGATGAATTTATGAAAATAAATGAAGATAAAGGGTAACTGCCTGAACAAGTTTTCAATGCTGATGAAACTGGGCTTCTCTGGAAAAAAAAATGCCAGATCGCACATACATTTCTAAAAATGAAAAGCGAGGCCGTCTTCAAAGCAGCAAAGGATCGCGTGACAATATTATTTTGCTGCAATGCAGCTGGCCACTTAATAAAGCCTGGCTTCCTTCATAAGTCAGCAAACCTACTTTGTATGATAGGAAAAAACAAAAATCTATTGCCAGTCTTCTAGCAGTCCAATAAAAAGGCTTGGGTCACAGTTGATTTATTTAAAGACTGGTTTCATAAGTGTTTTGTTTTAGAAGTCAAGAGTTACCTTGAAAATAAAGGAATGCCATTTAAAGGGTTGTTTATACTTGACAATGATGGCGGTCATCCAGAAGGGCTTAAAACTGCCAATGAGAATGTCGAAGTTGCAATTTGTTCCAGCCAATACTTCAATTCTTCAAGCTTTAGATCAAGGAGTGAATCGATGTTTCAAAGCTAATAACTTAAAGATAACATTCACACGGATTTGTAATTTTCTTGATGAGGATTCGAATGCAAACGTCATGAACTGGAGGAAATCTTTAAATATTGCAGACTGTGTAAATTATGCTAAGGAGGCAATTGATCAAATTAAACCACACTCGGTTAACGCTTGCTGGAAAAATTTATGGAGTGAATGTGTTACAGATTTTCAAGGATTTTCAACTGCAGAAGATGAAGTTGCAAACATTGTTGCAATTGCTCATCACGTTGGTGGTGATGGATTTGACGGCCTCCACCAAAAAGAAATTTAAGAAATAATTAAAGGGAATAAGGAGACATTAACGAATGATGTGTTAGCTGAACTTGTTAATTCAGTTTCTGATACTGAAGATGACGATGAAAAAAATGCTGTAGTAAATGATTGGGATTTAAATACATTAGGTGAACTATGTTTCGTATGACAAAACAGTTAAATAATTTAATTATCGTCAAAGATCCTTCAATGGAATGCAGTCTCAAAATTAAAAGAGAAATTGAAAGATGATTTAAAACCATATGAAGAAATATTTGGCGAGCAAAAGCATCAATACCGATAACGATTTATTTTTCAAAAAAGCAGCCTATGCAATCTACAGATTGGAACCTCCTTCATCTCCAACTCCTTCAACTTCATTTACACTTTGAAAGAAACTATTTTTGTGCGCAATTGGATTAATTTTAAAAATTTTTATTACAATACTTAGACTATTCAATTAAATATAAAAAAAAATATTATCTCCAAATTTATAAAGGTTTATACATTGTATATTTTTCTCATTTAAAAAAACTTTTTTGTTCAATTTAAGATGTGTACAGTACTGTACTGTAATGTAATAAATATCCTACTAATTAACTAGTCAATAAAATATGTTTATATACTGTACTGTAAATAACATTATATGTGCAAATTTATTCAATTATTAAGGATAAATAAAATACTGCTGATATTTTATTCACCCTTACAAAGGTAATTTTAAAATTAATGATTTTTCAAGGGAGTTAAAGTTATATGCGATGTCGCCTATAACGCGGGGGGTCACTAACCTAACCCCAGCGTTCTACGAGGGACAACTATATATATATATATAGTATATATATATATATATATATATATATATATATATATATATATTAGTTATATATATATATATATATATATATATATATATATATTATATATATATATATATATATATATATATATATATATATATATATATATATATATATATATATATATATATATATATATATATATATATATATATATATATATATATATTATATAATATTAATAATAAAAGTATAAATGCCCTCTAAAATGCCCAAATTGGACAAATGCCCAGATAAATGCCCAGGGCATTTGCCCAATTCTTAAGTGCCCGGGCATTTACCCATCACTAGTCACAACCATTTGGGCACATGGGATGTCGAGGACTTGCCAGGCGAGGTATCGCTGGGAGTAGGCAGCGGCCTTCCAGGTGAAATGGAAGGAATCGTGTTAAAAGTGTAATTCAAAAATCGTGGTCATAGCAGAAACATAGCAGTTTCAGTACCGGAAATATCTGGCATAATCCGAGACGTATTTAAAATAACTTCCATAATATTTTGAATTAAATTGGTCGCCCCTCATGGTTGTCGAGCTCATGAGATTTGTGTCTGGAAGACCGCGCTGAGCGGCGGGACCTTATTTTAAGTGTTCCAGAAAGGCAAGGGAAAAAGAACCAAACCTGGTGGTGCTAGGTCGTGTGTACCAAATCATGAACGAGTGATACTTCTCATACCCCTTCAGCACAGATGACGCCGGGTTCCCCTCCCATCCGTGTGACGTTCCGTGAGTGGTTCAGCTCACAACACAAAATTTTAGCGTTTGAAATAATTGTCTTCGGCATGAGGCATGACTAGTCAAAGAGAACAAAGAAACTGCTAATTGAATTGAGTATCTGAGCTTTCGTTGGTGGAGAAAGCTAATTTGGATGATTGTTTAATAGAGGTTATTAATTCTGAAACTTTAGTTTTTAACGCAGTCATACATTTTCTCACAAACAATATCTCTGTATATTTCCTTTGACATAGGGGTTAGAAAGGGACAGCTACTTTCATTAGTCTTACAAAGCCAAGAATTTGAACGTGAGGAAACAGAAAATTGTCCATTACTATTACATCTGTAAATATACTATCCATCTTTTGTATTTTTCTTTAATTTAAGCTTCCATATCTTTGTATTTGTTTCATTCTTAAAACTGGTATTGAAAATACTTTACTTTTTTACTCGTTTTCCTTTCTACCACTTCCTTGTGTTTGTTGCTTAGATGGTTTCTTAACCCAGATGTCGTTATTCCTCTCCGAGAATAATTACAATTGCAAAGTATACGTTTTGCGATGTCATGGAAAGCTATATCAAAGTATTTCCAAACCACACTGGATGAGGATTCCATTACGCAATTGTTTCAACAATTGATTTCGACTATATATACTCACACGTACAAGTCAATCAATGTTCTTAGACTTCGAGTGTGGCTCAAATTACTACCACGACCTTGAGATGGTATTAGTCAATTTATCACAGTCGCTAAATTTTCTAACGAGTCCCATCGGACCGTTTTATATTCTCATTCGCATGTGTTCGAGTGAGAATGCGAATAATTGGGAATGGGAATATTTTTTTTCGCGAACAGTCAATGCAAATATTTAACGCGGTACATGTACCGGGTACATGTACCGCGGTACTGTCCATCTCTGTATATATATATATATATATATATGTATATATATATAAATAAATATATTCTATATACATATATATATATATATATATATATATATATATATATATATATATATATATATATATATATATATATGTTATATACCATATATATATATATATATATATATATATTATATATATATATATATATAGTTATATTATATATATATATATTTATATATATACATTACATATATATATATATTATATATATATATATATATATATATATATATATATATATATATATATATATAGTAGGTATATATATATATATATATCCAGGTAAAGTAAGCAGTCATACAACAATGATTTGGGTTATGCGATATGTTTCGAGGTGTGGAGTTTCCTGGGGTATTTGATAGGGGGACTTCGCCATGAATATGAAGCTAATTGAGTTCGACCAAGTCCATATTATTGTGTGGACGCAGTTGGTTGCTGGAAGAGCAATCAGAATGTTCATAATTAGAAGTGGGAGCGATGTTAGTTTCCACCGAGCAAACAGATTCAGAACTGGATGGAAATTATGGGGCTGATTCCATAGAGTGTAAGAAGGTGTCACTGGAAATGGGTCACCTTTTTGTTATGGCGTTGGAGTTGTGAGGTTGGGACATAATATAGATTCCGTTGGGTTAATAGGGGAAGCAGTCTCTGATGGGGTGGGGTGGGGGTTGAAGAAACATTCAGTGGTTCCTAGAGATTCTGTGAAGTAAGAAAGTCGAGGGCTGGAGACTATGTCAATGAACCATTAGGTGGGTGATTTTGAAAAGCTGGACAATCTGAGTTAGGATGGGAGACCTCTGGGGCCCCTTTTATGACATCGGATGCATCAGAACGCTTAGATCGTTTGCGGTGTTAGTGCTTAACAGTTTTCCATTCACCTCAGAAGTGTCAGAAGGGGTGAGGGAATCATCACATAAAGCTCCATTTGGAAACTG
>JABUQX010132868.1:0-24222 GCA_015478945.1 Trachelipus rathkii | reverse complement strand
GTTGTACTTCGTTCAGTTCGTTGGTGTTAACCGTTTTGCATTATCATTAGAAACTAACTTTCGCGTTTTCGTGCGCCGCTTCATATATATATATACATACCGGGTATATATATATATATATATATATATATATATATATATATATATATATATATATATGCTATATATATATATATATATATATATATATATATATATATATATATATATATATATATATATATATATATATATTCAATTACTAAAAGTCTAAATTTGAATAAAAAGGAATTGCAGTTTATTTGTTATGACGATCTTAACGCCGTGAGATGCATTATTGCATCACCCTATTTTTGGGCATAGGGCATCAAAAAAAAAAAAAAAAAAATCAAAACGCCTTATTAGAGGTCTAATGAAGATATTAAAAACAAAAAATTTTTTATTTATAAGCGGAATCACTCACTAGGCATCAAAGGGTTAAAAAAAACTGATAAAAACTTATATTTTAACTTAAGGAAAAGAAATACATATTAGTGAATTGTGATAAACTTTTCTTGTGTTAACTTTAAAAAACTGTGAACTATTAGTCTATTAATTACTATAATTAGTGAAAGCAAACTTATTTAGTTGAGTTTGATCAAAATTTGATCAAATCTCAATTTTAAAGTTAAACATCAACAAACCACGTGGTAACCATTTGTTCATAAAAAAAAAGTAGTGTGAACTGGGTTACCCCGTGAACACTACCTTCGCTAAATCGCTATATGTAGCAATAAATTTCTTCCATTTTCGTGAATTTATTACGTCATAATTCGCTGATCAATTCTCTATATTATTTTTTATGCATAATCATAACTGAGTAAATGACAAACCAATTACTGATTTTTTTTTTTAAATAAGACATTTGAAAAAGTGGAAAGTTACAGTAAATTCCGGCCGGAACCAGAACTTTCAAAAAATTGCGGTTCCGGCCGGAACCTGGTTACGGTACATCTCTAATATATATATATATATATATATATATATATATATATATATATATATATATATATATATATATATATATATATATATATATATATATATATATATCTGATAAATGCCCTTGTATAATTACACACTTTCTTAAAATTTAAACTTTATTGTTTTAACATAACATAAAAACTATTCACACACATATTTATATTATTTAAAAAGAATTAACAAATATTTAATTTTTCTCACTAGCTTTCGCCGGCTTCCAGTACGGCCTCTTCAGGTGAGCTTCAAACAAAACGAAGACTTCTACGTTGATGTGACTCCAAAGATGATATATTTATTGACTAGATGGTTGTTGTTTATTTAGTTTATTGTCGATCTTTTTGTAAAATCTTGTATCCCTCATTATTAAATTCTGTGCTACATCTATATTTACTTCTCCTGCCATTTTGTTATAATTATTACTATTTCTTATGCAATAGGATTCAATTAGTTTCCTTTTTTATTGTCTGATACAAAAATTACAGGTTCCATGTTGTCGATATTTATTTTATGGTTTAAACTTCTCCTATGATGGGTAAGAGCTGAATTTATTTCGTTGGAAATTAAATCATTTTGTAAGTTTTGATGCAGTTTCATTGTTTACGTCCGTACCAGTTCCATTAGCATTGTCCCTTCTAGAACACCATTTACAAGTTTCTCAGTGTACTATTGCATACCCATTTGCCCTGATAAAACAACTTATTAACCTAACTTTGGATCATAAGTTTTTTCATTATAATACCAACTATTTCAAACAGAAGCAAGGTCTAAGTATGGGTGCGCCGCTCTCCCCGATTATAAGCAATCTGTTTATGGAGCTGGTGGAGAAATATAATTTTTTCCCCCATCCGTTGTTCACAAATCTTCACTGGTTCAGATACGTCGACGACGTATTCAGTGCAATTCCTCTTCAAAAAAACCCACAGGATATTCTGAAGTTTATTAACTCATATAATAGCAACCTACAATTTACTATAGAAATTCCTAACGATAAGTCGTTGCCTTTTTTGGACACTAAGATAGAATGGTCTTCTAAAGGCAATTTAATCTTTTCAATATACAGAAAACCGACGGCAAATATTAATTACATACATTGGTATTCTTTTCATCCCGTCAATACAAAAATTGGTACCCTCTCTGCATTATTTTTACGAGCACTACGGATTTGCTCCCCTTCAACATTGCAAGATGAATTGAGTTTTCTTTTGTAACCTTTAAAACTTTACAATATCCTTCATATATAATTAATAAAGCATTGAAGAAGCAAAAAAGAAATTTTACCATACCCATAACCCAGCACCTCAAGAGGAAAAAATCACCTATTTGTCAGTCCCGTATCCCATTCCTGAGTCATCAAGAAAATTATACCGAATACCATAGTTACTACCCCATCAAATACACTACCTCTTAAAAAAGTTTTTAAACCCAATAAATTTAGAAATGCCACCAAAAAACAATGCGTATATAAGATCCCGTGTCATGACTGTGCAAGTATATATATAGGTGAAACGGTGGATTTAAATAGACGTAATAGCCAGCACAAACACGATTTAATTTCCGGCGAAATAAATTCAGCTCTTACCCATCATAGGAGAAGTTTAAGCCATAAAATAAATATCGACAACATGGAACCTGTAATTTTTGTATCAGACAATAAAAAAGGAAACTAATTGAATCCTATTGCATAAGAAATAGTAATAATTATAACAAAATGGCAGGAGAAGTAAATATAGATGTAGCACAGAATTTAATAATGAGGAATACAAGATTTTACAAAAAGATCGACAATAAACTAAATAAACAACAACCATCCAGTCAATAAATATATAGCATCTTTGGAGTCACATCAGCGTAGAAGTCTTCCGTTTTGTTTGAAACTCACCTGAAGAGGCCGTGCTACCGGCGAAATCTAGTGAGAAAAATTAAATATTTGTTAATTCTTTTTAAATAATATAAATATGTGTGTGAATAGTTTTTATGTTATGTTAAAACATTAAAGTTTAAATTTTAAGAAAGTGTGTAATTATACAAGGGCATTTATCAGATATATATATATATATATGTATATATGTATATATATATATATATATATATATATATATATATATATATATATATATATATATATATATATATATATATATATATATATATATATATATATATATATATATATATATATATATATATATATATATATATATATATATATATATATATATATATATATATATATATATATATATATACCGTATATATATAAACAACCTGAGAACTTTGTTGATAAGAGTAAATTTCTGAATCTAAATTCTTCTTCCTTAATTTCAATTTCAGATTTGATATCCATATTTTATTTATTTTAACAGAAATGTATCTCTAACAAATAACACACTGTAAACAGAATAAAAAATATTTCCTAAAAAATTTGCATTAAAATTTAATTCAAAGTCTTCAAGAATAAATGTGTTAAATATTTCGGTAATTTCCTAGTTCTGGTGGAACACATTTCTACTCTATTGAAATTATAAAGACAAAACTTTTATATACCCAAAAATCAAAAAACTAAATATTTTACAATAAAAAGTAATTTCAAAACCACATTCATAAAGTTACGCCTTAGATTGATGAAACATTTATGATATTGATATACCAATATATATATCAAATTTCAGTATATTGATTATCAATAAGCCTATATTGAAAAAAAATTTCTTGAGCCAATCATTTGAAATCATGGAAGAACATTTGTCTATGGGTAGCTCCGTTCACTGTATCTCTCAACCTGTGAGTGCTTGTAATTTTACTGTATATTAATGGTAATGAAATATTTGGACATTTATAAGCAGCCAATCATTTGAATATATGTAAGAACATCATTTGTCTATGGGGAGCTCCGTCCACTGTATCTCTCAACCTGTGAGTGCTTGTAATTTTACTATTTTATTGTATATTAATGGTAATTAAATATTTAATATCGATTATCTCTATATCAGTCTATCAATTTTCAAAATGGCATCATCCATGTATGATAATATAATAGGTACGCCTTTTCTTAGAAATTTTTTTAAGGAATTTTCTTTATAATTATGTATAAAACTGGTCTTTCTCAATATATTAAGGAATTTTTAATATATTTCTGTATATTTTTCTTTTTAATTCTAATAGAGCAAGGATAAACAAGGATATTGTTCCTCATATATATATATAAATGATTTAGACCAGGGACTTAAATGCAAGGTTTCTAAGTTTGAGGATGATACCAAAGTGGCCACCTCAGTTAGGAATAGTGAAGGATGTATAAAGATTCAAAATGATCTTGATAAACTTCTTGGGTGGGCAGATAAGTATAAATAATATATGATAGTAAAAGTGTAAGGTTCTTCACCTAGGTTACTCAAATAAAAATTTTTAACTACGATATGAATGGGGATTGGCTTGAGTCTGTGGACCAAGAAAAAGATTTAGGTGTGATTATAAGCAGTAATTTGAAAGTAGCTAATCAGTGTTTGGAAGCAAGGAATAAAGCTAATAAGATGCTGGGCATAATAAATCGCAATGTTGTTTACAAGAGCAAGGAAGTAATAAGTAAACTATATAATAGCTATGTTAGGCCAATAATAGAGTATTGTGCACAAGTTTGGGCCCCTTATTTAAAGAAAGACTTAGATATGCTAGAGAGAGTGCAAAGTAGAGCAACAAGGATGATTTCTGGGTTTGAGGGTAAGAGCTATGAGGAGAGGCTGAAGGAGTTAGGAATGTTTTTTTGTAGAAGGCGATTTCTCAGAGGGACATGATACAAGTCTACAAAATTTTACATCTATTGATAATCTGAGAGACCAATAAATTCTTTATAGTAGAGCACGGATGGGAGAAAGGGCATAACAAGAAAATTAAGAAAGCATGCCATCTTGATATGAAAGCATACATTCAGCAATAGGGTTGTTAAATTTTGGAATGGTTTGCCACAGGAGGTTGTTGAGTGTGACTCAATTGCAACCAGGGTTGCAAAAAACCCAGGGTTTTTTTTTTTTTTAATTGCCCATTCCACCCAGGTTTTAGTTAAAAAACTTGGGTTTTTAGGCAAAGCGAATTGAGCAAAATGGACAAAAAATAAATTTTATAAAAAATTTAAAATTTATAATATATATAATATTTGTAAAATTATATATATATATATATATATATATATATATATATATATATATATATATATATATATATATATATATATATATATATATATATATATATATATATATATATATATATATATATATATATATATATATATATATATATATATTAGACCGCTCTTTATTTTTAATTTTTTTATTATATATACAGGTACCTCTAGAATTGTTCCATATCAGTGGAAAGTGTTTTACCTAAAATTTAAGTTAAATCGGTTAACGGCAACCCGTGCCCCCCACCCTCCAAAAGTTGCCAGATCTTACCAAAAACTATTGTCAAAGTAGTAGTACTATAAGACAGTTGTTGTGTTGACTCAGGTGGAATAGCACGCATGTTTCAAAGTTTGTTTCGTGTTTTATTTAATGTGTAGGGTGTTATTATACGTGATTTATTGTCTTATGTTAATTGTAGGATTGTGTAAGAACTGACAATGTCGAGAAATGAATTATTTCTTCTCGGTTCCATGAAAACTCAAATAACCGGGAGTAAGTTACCCTCTCATGGAGATGTGCTACGTGTTTTGTTTTATGATATGCGCCATGTAAATTTAAATTTACATGAGAGTGCCTCTCTTGTTATTGTCGAATGTTTAGTGTTCTGGAGAAAGGCACGTATACCAACGCAGGACCGGTGAGATTGCATCAAGAAGTGCAAACGTTTATATGAAATTCTACGTGGATTGCAAAAACAGAAAAACAGAAACAGTGAAATTAACAGACAACAAGAAAAGGAATTTCAAGACCGTCTTGAAGATCTCTGTTTGATATAGCGCATTCAAAGGCATTCAATTTGATCAAAATAGCGGAAGATAAATTGCTTTTAGAAAGGCAGCGACAAAAAAGGACGTGTAGGTAGCATGATAGGCATAGACATGAAGCTAACAACTGCTGAACAACGGAAAGCTGAGAGAGTAGAAAAGGAAGTACGAAGACGACAGAAGCAACTTTTGAGCACCTCTGGATCAGGTTAGTGACTTTCTCCCTCAGTGTATGACTCTATGACGTGTGTTAAACCTATTGTCTGTCATAATATTCGATAATTCTAGTTTTTATTGTATATTTCAGAATGTGTGCATTTGCTATCCTCATCGGAGGATAGTGCTGAAGAGGGCCACCATATGGAATCTGCAGAAATAACTTCCCAATGTTCTAGCCAACCAGGACCAGCAGGTATCTTCAGCTCTGAAAGTGAAAGCCATTCGTCCTGTCAGAAGTCTCGTGTTTCAATCAAACGAGCTAGGAAGGCAATTTTGACACCTAGACTCGCAGCAGCTCTGGATAAATGTAAGGTTAGTGACAGAGATTCTGTTCACATATTGACAGCTTTGATCATTAAATTTAAATCCGAGAGAGTATGTTATCAACCTACATCCATTAAAAAAGGTCGTGAAGAGTTTCGTAAAGAAGCTGCTGTAAAAATTAAATCTACATTTATTAATTTGAAATTAGACTATGTAGTTATTCCCTGGGATTCTAAAATGCTTCCTGATATTACCAAAATTGAAACTGTTGATCATCTTCCAGTGATAGCAACAGGCTTCAACGTACAACAACTTATAGGTGTTCCAGAAATTTCTTCTGGAACAGGTTCAAAAATATCATCTGCTGTCTATGACGCATTACAGGAATGGTCACTACAAGACACAGTTCAAGCTTTTGTATTTGATACTACACCAAGCAACACAGGGAGGCTGAATGGGGCATGTTATCTTCTGGAGCAAAGATTAAACCGTGATATCATGTTCCTATAGATACAGCTTTCACCGAATAAAGGTCCAGAGATATCTTTATTTAAAAGATTTCAAAAAGCAATATTTGTCATGGGACTCTGATACATCAGTATGGAATATATTAAAGGATGATGCCAACGTTATTATACAGTATGTCCAAAATAAAATCAAAGAGCAGCCTCGTCACGATTATCGTGAATTTTTGGAATTAGTATTAATATTTCTAGGGAAAATGCCATCAACTGGAATACATTTCAGGCAACCTGGGGCATATCACTTAGCGAGATGGATGGGAAAGGCAATATATTCCTTAAAAATATATATGTTTAGACAACAATTTAAACTCACAACAACAGAGGAGAATTCACTATGACGTATATGTTGTTTCATAATAAAATGCTATGTGCAAGCCTGGTTTTCAACTACAAATGCTATTGAGGCACCCATGAATGACATCGCTTTTCTTAAAACACTTGTCGAGTACAAAACCCATGATAAAGACATTGCAGAAGTAGCAATTCATAAAATGCTTGTTCATTTGTGGTATTTTAATTGAGGAGTGTGCGGCCTTTTCCATATATGATGATAGAATAAACAATGACGAAGAGGAAGATGACCCAGATATTACTAAAAGAACACATGCCCTCACACAGTATCAACACAATGGAAATAGAGCCACTAGTCGAAGAAAACATAAAGAAACTGGTTATCAAAGAAGAAGATTTAGAATATTTCCTAACGAAAAGTCTTCCCCTGAATTTGCTCACCCTAAAATCGCAGAATATATTTCAGAGATTTCATCTTTCAAAAGACTTCCTACATGATGATCCTGCTAATTGGGACGAATTGGAAAGTTACAGAAATGGGAAAAAGGTCATCGCTTCATTAATGATAGTAAATGACACAGCAGAAAGAGGAGTTAAATTGATGGAAGAATTCAACAACAGTTTCACCAAAGACGAAGAACAAAAACAATATGTATTACAGGTAACATACACATCTATTTCATTATGCAAGTCTACACTGTGTAATTTAGTATCTCGAATAATATAATGCTACATTGTATGTGTTTGAGATTTTAATATATTTACTATATGGTTGTAAATGTAATTAAGTAGTAAGAAATTGACATATAACTCAAACATTTTTTTCTCTCTATGGTTGCAGATAGTGCAAGATTATCGTAAAACATATCCAGGACACAGCCGTGACATACTTGATAAAGTAATGGATTAGTTTATTAATTCGTCTGTTGTAATAAAGTACTGTATTAGTCTATTAGTTTGTCTATTATAATATGTAAAGATGGTTCCATAAAGAGTAAACAATAAAATTGGAATTTTTCACAATGGTCACCGATTTCAACCTCCCAGGGGCACGTGTTAATATTGTTCAACTGTAATGAAAATTTGTGTAGTGTGATTTGACATGCAAAGGAACATTTTTACCGATACCTACATATTATTTGCAAAAAAAAATTTCCCACACTAATATAAAGACTGATTATATATATATATATATATATATATATATATATATATATATATATATATATATATATATATATATATATATATATATATATATATATATATATTGTAATGAATGTGTGTGTGTTATAAGAAGATGTGTAAATGTAATTGTACAACCAAAAAGTAACATTAAATAATCAAATTCTTATAGAGAGAACTAAAGTAACTTACGATATATTAAAAAAAATCTGTAAAGATGCTAAAAATGCCCGTTCCCGGTGGCTGTCGTTCGTTCAATACAAACTTTTCTCAAGCCGCTGCAACAATTATGGGTTCTACTGCCTTCCACGTTAATTTGACTTATAAACCAGTTGAACATGAAAGAAAAAGACAGGAATTAATAACAATCCTAGTGTTAGAATGAGAAAGAATATATATTTATTTCGGAACGATTTATTTCTCACCTTAATTACCAACAATTAAACCTTGATCAACACCTATAACTATGTCACTTACAAAAGAATTTATTTTACCACAAATTTATTTTTAGAAAATAGAATATTAATGTGAATAAAACCCCAAGAATAACCTAAATACCATTTAATGGAAATAATTTCACAGAAATATGTACAACAAGAAAAAAAATTTTATTGGTATCCTCCTTTATACCCATACACAGAATACAGTAATAAGAAAAATAGTTAATTTTTGTTTATTATTGGTTTTTACTTAGTTTACGACTCCGATACACAAAATGTTATCGACTTACAAGATGTTTATTTCGCGCGCCTACGACTATTAGTGCACTAATCGCAACCGAATTGGGTGTGGATTCGAACCCGTACGAATATCGACTTCGACTCCCTCATCCACTATGACTCCTAGTCTGAGGTTTATAACCCCTTTTTTTTTTATCTCTACTTCCCAACTCCTTTTTCAGCTCTGGTTCTCTGGCTAAAAATATTTATTACCGGCTCTGGCTCTAGGGTTATTGCCTGCTCTGGCTCTAGAATTATTGCCTGCTCTGGCTCTAGAGTTATTGCCTGCTCTGGCTCTAGAGTTATTGCCTGCTCTGGCTCTAGAGTTATTGCCTGCTCTGGCTCTAGAGTTATTGCCTGCTCTGGCTCTAGAATTACACAATATGTAGTGTAATTCTTTATATATTTTATGGTAATACTTTATAGCCTTTTTTTTTTTTATTTATGTTAAGTTGGGCATGGGTAATATCTTAGAAATTTACAATCAATTATAAAGAATAATAGAAAAGGGAACATATTTCATACAAAAAAAAAAAAACAATTATTTTACAAGGGGATTGATATAAATAATTTATAAACAAATTAGAAGTGGGGATTTATATAAACTAATTAGAAACAATTTAGAAGAAGAGATTGATATAAACTAATTATGAGGGGGATTGTTACCAATAATAATTTAACCTATACTAATATACAGAACCAATAAATATTCTCTTAAGACCGATAGAAAGACATAATGATAAGTCCATTACAAATTTATAAATTAATGATTAGCAGTATTGATCCACAAAAATTATAATAGAGATCATAGGAATACCACTACTAAAGGCACTTCATTATAAAAGATCAAAAAAATATAGCTTTAAGTAATATGGAACACATCACAAACATCTGACAACCATTGCTGTTTATGATATTTATCATCCGTTTTATAGTCTACCACAATTAGATAATAATAATTATTATTTTATTTTCTGCTTGTTAATTTTATTTTCTTCACTCACATAATGTTTATGAATGGCTTATAATTTCATATAATTTTTTTTATCAAACAAAAAAAATCCTTATTCTAGTATCACACCTTCATTGTTTTTGTTAAGTAAGGTACGTTTCAACAACTGGAATAATCACAAGAGTCCAGTCTCTTGCAAGAATGAATTGAAAGGGGCGACTGTCCACTTCAGAAAAAATATACCTGTTCTCAGACCCAAACCAGAACCTGGGGGGGGAGTGAATACAGGCATTACCTAATATTGACCATAATAATGTGATGTAATCATTTAAAATTTTATCATTGTAAAAAAACCAACGTGATATAAGAGCTACAAGAACTATAAATGGCTATCTTACCCCTGAAAGCAGAGGTTTTCTCAAAACTGCTAAAGTTTGGATAATTGAGGAAAAAGGTGGTTCAGATTTTGATCGGTGATCATTAACACAGGAAAAGACAGTGCTCTGAAGGATATAGTTCTCCTGATTAATGGGAAAGATACAAAAATTATACTTACAATTCAATTGCACAAAAAAACTCATTCATATATCAATTGACATCATTTATTAGTTGATCTCAATTTGGTTCATTTCCTTGCAACTACCTACCTAAATCAAAACAGACTCTCCACTTTTTATAAACTGCCTTATAATTTATTACAATTGGTGGTTAGTGGAGATGATGAAAAAAGAAGAAAAAATATTACACTCCTCCCCACCCGTTATAATATGACGGAAGGAAGAGCGAAGAATCTCTGAAACCACCAAGAACAAAAAAAAACAAGAAAACAGGATGATTTTGCTCTATTCTGACCCATTATACCGCCGTTCGTGATTCCTCAAAAAGATCTCCAAAATATTCCGCATTTCTACTCCATCTACCGTTACCCTGGAAGCATGTAATAAAGCTTTAAGGTAAGCAAGGAACTGGTCGAACTGTCCCTGGGCAAGATCATGATATTCGTAAGTCATTTGTTGTAAAGCGGGAGAAAAGGGAGGTTGAACTGATCTCTTGCCGGGTACAATTGGGGTGGAGCTATCGGACGGTCTTTTGCGAGTCCATGGACTCTCCACTACCTGATATGGGGTTGCCGAATGTTTTGGCAATGATGGAGAAGGCATCAAGAGATTTTCTGCCAAGAAACAGGAAGCAATTGTTGAAGGAGGGACAGCTGTTGCTGTAGCTGGTGAATTAGCAACAGACAGTAACGTACACCTTCCGCACATGGGTTTCCGTAAAGGTGGAGGACTGCAAACAAACGGTACTCCAGTGGTCGTAGAAGTGGAAGCCACCGGTACAGGGTCAGAATCAGTTACAGTAGAATCTGCAACTGGGGCAGGTGCATATGAAGTCGAAAGAGTATAAGAAGCGGGGTCAACAAAACTTAAGCGAGAATAAATGCGCGGTGGCTCACTGCCGGTCATCGTGCGCGCGGGTCTCAGAATTGGACGAGCTGGAGTGGAAGTTGACAAAGTTCTTCTTTCCTCATTTAAAGAATTGATAGTGGGCCCTATTTCAGCTGGGGTTGGAAACAATGCTGATCTGGGTCTTCTAGGGATATCTAATATGTTATATTTATATAACATTCTCCAAAAAGCGCTAATCAGAGGTTTGCTTGGATGCACACCATCTGATAAGAATCCTCTAGGACCCAATGTATACACTTGGTTATTGGAGTTGGTCAGTTGGTCGAATTGCTGACGGACTCTTGGTTCCATAAAATCAAAAACATCCGTGATAGCTAGAGTATGTTTTCTAGTCCATCTGAGGTCCTGGGTATGCAACCGCATCAGTTCGTTATACACATAGATCGTGTCTTCATTCAGTTCGCGATCTGAAGTCCTAGGCAAATCCAGGGAATACCATTTTTGGGCCTCAGGGGGAGCAAAGGCCATGTGCCTATAGTAATTATAATAGGGTAAGTCTGGAATAGTAGGAAGTACAAATATACTTTGGCATTAGGGCAATAGCGTTCTATCGCTTTCACAATCCCCTTGATCGGTCCAATGGCATGTTCTGCCCTAAAATCCATATTAGGAAGAGATACAGAATAAGTATCCCTGGAATGTTTAGGTCTCAGTTGGGCCAAGTCATATGCCATCCGAAATATGGAAAAGATAAACACATGAGTTGTGTCTTCTGCGAGGTCACTGTTAATAATTTTGGGTATGTCTTCAAACCTTGGGAGAAGTACTCTTAGGAACTTTACTGGGTGGTTTCCTGGATTATCCCTCTGTTGGTCATAATCGGATTCAAAATGCGAGATCCAGGAATGGCCCAAAAACAGAATCTGCAACAGAAATATTATATTCGTTAATACATGGACAATGATCGGACAATACAAGAGACGTTTTGAGCTTTCCGAGGAAACCCCAAAACCCCACCATATATATCCATTTATTTATTTAATCATTTTATCCTACATGCATATACAAATTATTAATATACATATATATATATATATATATATATACTATATACTATTTACTCTGTATATATATATATATATATAGCAATAATAACATATATATAAATAACATATATATATATATACCGGTATTTGCCTTATGTGTCATCAATTCTATTAAAATATAATTTCGATTCTCGATTTCGTTTCGGAACACATGGGGTAAGAAACCAATATCCATCATAACTTTATTAAAAATATACTTTACAAGCTTTACGAAACAAAACAATTAGATTATTATAGATTTTACAAAATAATACAAATTTTTCAGATTACTATACATTTTACAATAATACAGGTTTTCTAGATTAATTATACATTGTACAAAATAATTCTCATCATTTTCGCATTCCTTTTCTAATATTCTATCTTAATTCTTCAGTGACAATTATCTTTATTTTCCATCTGTGCGCCTTCTTCTTTCCAGAATGTGCGGCTGTATCCATGGTACCTCAGAAGATCCTCCTGGGTCTCGCAATCTTGTTCGAGAAGCGATGCCAGTAGCTTCACCGAACACACCATCCACTCGATCTTCTTCCACCATTTGGACGCTGGCTTCTAAGTTTTCATTCTCCCGCTTTACTTGAGGTGCCCATCGTACACTTCTTCTTACCGGAACTATAGGAACCGCCATTCTGGGAGTTAACATCTCCCTGGAACCCAGATCACCTTCCAACGAATCTCTGTTCGGTTCATGCTGGTCTTCGGATATTTCCCATGGTTTCATTCCCTCTACTGTCGTTACAGGAGAATTGACAGAGTACAATCTTTTCTGAAGGTCTTCACATGACAATCTTCGTGCACTTCTATAAGGAATCATCTGGTTCCTTTGTCTGTTTATAATAAATTGGAGTATAAGAAATAAAGAAGGTGAATATTGAAGAAGTGAAGAGCAGTTAACATTTAGGAGAACTAAATAGTAGAAGTCTCAGAAAAGAAGTTACCAGGTGAGCTTGAAAAATGAGGTGAGGTGAATGGAAAGTTTCTTGAAAACTAGCAAATAATGAGAAGCAGGTGAAGCAAATAAGTTAGAGAGATTATAGGAAGACAGGTCAGTAGAAATACATAGGCGAGGAATTTAATTAGATAAAAAAAGAAGGTAAAGTATTGCAACCCGCTTTTAGTACTGATAAGGGTTTTAGTAGGTACTGGTTATGTCCTTTTACCTCTGTTTACATAGGTGAAACTATTGATTTCAAAAGAAGACTCTCTCAATGCAACACAACACCACTCTGGAAAGCTTTCTTACTTCTTCGGTTAGTCAGGAAACTCAGTAAGTCGTTTTCATCTTTCATCCGAATCATCTTTTCAAATATTGAACCTGCTAATATTAGATGTCATTTATGGGGCTGTGGCCAATTGAAGGATACACATCTACAATCTCTTCCGGTTATGTTTCGTCTTTTTCAGACTCTTCGCTACTCTCTATAAGCTGGTTGGTTAATAATTATTAAATAAAAGCATTTTTCTCTTTATATATTTAGGGGGAATATACCATTTCTTGTCTGTGATGCACCCTATAAATTCTTTTGGATTCCAATGATTTTACGATATAAGTTACTTCATTTGGATTCACTTTTATTACTTGTAAAGGTCCCTGATATCGATCTTTAAACTTATTTATAGTTAAATCTCCTGGGAGTTGTATCTTTAGTGCCACCAGTTGATCCATTTTGAAAGGAGCAAAACTTTCATGTCCCTCCTTCCAGTGGTTGTTAAATCCCGTCCAAGGAAGTCGAGGTAGATTATTATGCGCCTCCTGATATAATATCTCAGAGGGGGTCTTTGATGTGGCAGTATGTACCAGGTGATTGTAGGTTAGTACAACTTGTGGTAATTGTACATCCCACAGACTAGGATTTTTCAAGGACAACCGTAAATATTGTAATAAGGTGCGGTTTACCCTCTCCGTAATCCCATTTGAAGATGGGTTATATGGAGTTGTATAAATGTGTTTGATATTATTTCGTTGTAGCAACTCCTCAAATTCAGGACCTCTAAACTCCCTTGCATTATCTGTTAGCAATCGTGAAGGGAGTATTGGCAAATAGGGTAATATATTCTGTAAGGCCGTTGTTACCAATGTGGTATGCTTTGATCGTATGGGAACCGCTGCTATCCACTTACTAAAATGATCAATAAAGACTAGGGCATAAGTGTTTCCTTTAGCTGATTTCGGTAATTGCAACAAGTCGACGGCGACCAATTCAAAAGGATATCTCGTATGTATCTTAAGAGTTGGTGGAGCGTGATATACATTGGAAACTTTAGCTAGTTGGCATTTATAACATGACATAGATATTTCGTGACAGATATCTTTTAATTTCGGGTGCCAAATAATTTTTTCCAATAATGCATAAAGTTTATTCTGTCCGATATGGACAAATTCATAATGATTAATAATAGCGACTTGTACAGCAAATGAAAACGATACCACATAATGATATTGGTCTTTCCTATTTCGATGGAGGATATGATTATCGACTATTGATAAGAAATTTCTAGCAAATTTAAATAATTTTAAGGGACCTTGAAAAGCTTGATGTTTTAATAAAGCTCCTTTTAATCGTTTTAATATTGGATCATGTGCCTGACATTGGGCTATATGGTCCATTAATATTTCCACTGAATCTTGTGATGTTCTGATCAGGGAAATATTTCGTATGAATAATAATTTGGTGGGAGGTTTCTTCTCCTTTCTCATAACTTCCTCCCCACCAAATTCCAACCAATGTTCAAGTGGCTGGTCATTCTGGTCTATGCCTTGATTTTCGTCAATTGCTTGGTACTCTATTTCATAAAGTTTATTTGATAATTCTGTTTTGCAGTTATTCATAGACACTGATTCCTCTTCCGAATCAGGGACTCGAGTTCTTCCAGGGACTAATAAGTTGTAGTGGATGCCACTTATACAAAACAAATGACACACTTCTTTATGGGTTGGTTCTCCAAAGTGTAAGGGATGTGTTTTACTGTAATACACAAGAACCCGGATCTTATAAAGGTGAGTAAAGGCGTCTATGCTGTGAACAAAAGGTAATTGACCAGCATACCTAGTTAGCTGCAGTTGTTTCAGTACTTGATTTGCTTCCTTGGTTCTGCCAGTTGGTAGATGATATTTACTCCTGTTATTTAGTAATTCATCCACAACGGCCGCTCTTATCTGGAGATGCGAAGCCGGTTTATCATATAAAAACTGTGAAAAACACTGAAACAATGAGTCTCCACCACCCAACATTTTCACCACTGTAAATCCCTCAGGTGGGTCATTAGCGATCAACTCATTTTCGGGTTCTGTTGGAATTTCAAACGGTGTTCTTGACAATGCGTCTGCAACGATGTTATCCTTGCCAGGTACATAAAATAGTTCATAGTCAATATCATTAAGTTCGCCAAAGTTCTAGCCAGCCCTTTGATTCACTAAAGCCATAGTTTTCAAAAAGAGTTAATGGCTTGTGATCCGTATTATACATGCACTTTGAATACCATACAAGAAGCCGGTTTTAGCGATCGTACAGCCCATCGAACGGCTGCGCTGCAAGTTCTCTCTCCGTGGCACTATAACCACGTTGAGCTTTTGAAAAAACTGTGGAAATGTAAGCTATGGGTTTATTTTCACCGTTTTGAACTTGGCTGAGGCAAGCACCAGCACCTATCCCTGAGGCGTCAGTGTGAAGTAACAACGGAGTAGCTTGCTCAGATCTATCAGGATACGATAAGAAAGGTGGAGACGTTAATAAACTTTTAAGTTTGTCAAATGCCAGTTGGCACTGTTCTGTCCAAGGCACGCTTTTCGGGAACTTCAGTAGGTCAAACAGAGGTTTGGCTATTACTGAACAATTTGGGATATGCCTCCGATAGAAATTGATGAGGCCCATAAACTGTCTGACCTGTTTCGCCGTTCTTGGAGGGGGATACTTCGTAATACCTTCAATATTCTTCTGTAGTGGTTTTAACCCCTTTTCTGAAATCATGTGGCCTAAAAATTTCACTTCGGTTCTTAACAAATAACTTTTCGAGGGTTTTAACTTGAGCCCAGCCATTAATATCTTAAAGGACCTCCTCCAAAATATGAGTAGTTTCGAAACTCTGCTAATTATCAGGGACGTCGTCCAGATAAAATCATCAACTTCACTCCATGCAGATTTGACCATTAAAGGCCAATCTCATTAACTCTGAAATGTAGCCAGGTCCGTTCAATGAGGCCAAAAGGCATCCGGAGGAACTCCCAATGGCCCAAAGGTGTCGTGTTGAAAACGCAGTTTTCTCGATACTATCCTTCTCCATCTCGATCTGATAATACCCCTTTTCATTATGCAGATAGTGGAAAAAATAATGCAGTTTACCGCAATAGCGAGCTGTTATTCGGTTTAAATAGGAATGGGAAATGAGTCTTTTAGTGATAGAATTCAACTTACGATAATCTATACAGAGTCTCATGGCACCGTCAGCTTACGAATTAAGGACACTGGTGCCAAATTGGGCGAACAGGATCTTCTAATAATTCCCCTCGCCTCTACTTATACAAACTTTCTTCCACTTCATACAAATCATGGGGTCCTTGTAAACGGCCCTAACGGACTCATTCACTGTGTATCTTCAATAACGGTTTATCAGTCATGCTTTTCGCAGGAAGGCTGGGTACATCGCAACATCTGTGCATCTCCTAAACTATAGAAACCGCGGATATTTGATAAAAGCCTGCACAAACTTGGTCTATTGATGTTCTGATAATTCTGTTTTATCTAATTCAAACGCCTTAAATTTTCGAGCGTCCAATCCTCATAAGTTTTTCTTGGGGCTTCGAGTGATTATCCACCGCGTTTATGATACCCACAAATAAAGTCTTTCCGTAGGAGTACCTGGGTAGCAAAATAGTTATATCGTACAAGGGTATCCTTGTTTTAAGTGATTGTTAGTACAAAAAGGATTGAAACAATATATATAATCACTGGAGTCCATTGTATAAGGGATAACTGTTTTCATCAATTTATAACATGATTATGGGTATTGAAAATATCGTGAACAATACAAACGGCAGTTTTTTCTATTAACAGCGACCATATTGTGGTAACCATACCCGAGCACAATCACTGGGAATATAATTACTACCGTCCTTTACATTATTAAAGCAGACTCTTTCCACCTTGTTTTCCCGGACATAATCGCATATCTTTAGCTATTATTGTATGAATATTATTTTTTTCCGTTATTTTCTTCTTAATTTAATCTTTTGTGACAATCTGGCCAATAAATTGTCTTTTCTTATGCAAATTGTATCCAAAGATAACGTCATAACCCGTCAATTGTTCATCCACTACCACAAAAATTTTGGGAGAGATTTGAAATTCTCTTAGAACAGTTTTCAATGGAGAGTTTATTTCCACCCAGACAGAAGAAACCACCTTACTATTACCACTTACACCCTGTATATGGGGGCTCTCAAAGGGAACTTGTTCTTTATCAATAATTGATACGTTGGTTATTAGTAATTAGAAACTCAGAGAAGGCACCAGTATTCTAACCAATGCCTGTAATTGGGGTATGTCAACGTACAACCCTCAATTCCTACTTCCTATCACTAATAGCTTCCTCTTGGAGGATTTTCTGTATATACTTTACCATGAATTAGTAGAATCCTTGAAAAAGAAGTATTTGGGATTAGAGATGAGGTTTGTCCATCATGTCTGGAAGAGGTTTGTACACTCTTTTCCAGGAAAGAGATTGTACCTCAAATTTGATGGGCCGGTAGGTTTGTGCCTCCAATTTCATAAAGAGGAGGCTTGACCTCAACTTTCTAGGGAGGAGTTGACCTCTTTTCATGGGAAGATATATCATCTGACCCTTTTAACCTATTTATAATCAGAGTAAGATCCAACTCGGTTTGTGATCCTAACATTTTTATCTAATGGAAATATTGAACTTGTTCCCTGAAAAGGTGGGCGGCAAAAGGTGCCAACACTCAATTCTAAATTAGTAATTTAACTTCGTTTCAGCTTACCTGGCACATTTTCATCCGGCAACATGTTGACCCTACAATTACGTGGTCGTCTTTTGTTCATAATCTTCTGGCCTTTGACAGCTAGCAGGTTTCGGGACTCATGATGGCTATCATATTATAGGTGTTACACGAGTTGATCTAAGCCCAAGTTACATTCTGATGCTTTTCTACCTTACTTGGCCGGCTCTTGTGGGCGGGCCACTGACCACAGAGCACTCTTCTGTTTTCCCCTCTGTGGCATATTTGCGCAAAAAACCAAATCCGGACAATCAACTCCCCAAAATGGACCATCCTGATGGCATACAGGACATTCTTGACTTTCTGAACTTATTTGCTTTTTCTGACTTCGCTGTGGACAGTCCTTCACAACATGTCCCTCCGCTTCACAACGAATACATTTATTTTTCTGAACATAACAGTCATCTGCCATGTGTCCGCGTTTTCCGCAAAACCGGCATTGTGGTCTTAATTTACAATCCCGCACCATATGGCCGGGTTTCTTACAATAATTACATCTTTGCGGTGATCCCAGGGAATGGGGGTTCATTTGAGTTGTCCTAAGCTTTTCTTGTACTTGTCCATTTGATGGGGTTCCCGCATAACCACCAGATGGAGGAATTCTTGGAGGATGTGCTAAGTGTGACATATTTTGTACGTAAGTCGGATTACTCGGACCCGAATAACTTGAAAAACATCCAGAAGACTTAGGGAATTGAGAACCACCACTGGATACCTCATATCCTGGATAGGTTAATGCAGGATAAGCCCACATTGGCCCAACTGCCGGTGGAACCTGAACCATATTTTGCGACGATTGATAGGAAGTAGAAGGAACCACAGGTGTCCAACCTATTATTCATGGGGATAAACTTAAAGAAGTTTGTTGTTTCGCGCGAGAGCTCCATTCCGCCATTATAGTTTTATCGGTTACTTTGTTTACGGTGCGTAATTGCTCTCTATTAACTTTACTAAACCTTCCAGAAAGACTAGCAACCTTTCAAAGCAGCTCACAAACCACTGTAGTGATTTACTTGATCTCTGTACCGTTTGCAGGCAAACTCTTTACTAATTTTTCTCTTACAACCTCATGGAACTCACTATTCTGACCTGGAAAAGCTTTTTTCGGCCCAATCCCAACAATCGTCAAACGCGTATAATGGCTAGTTGTTTCTGTGGACAACTTATTGGCGCATTCTCTCGTGAAGGCCCGCTTAAACTCGCATTTTGTTTGTTTTCTCAAATGCTCACCAACACCAGATCCATTTTAATTCCTTTTTTTATTTCTTTTCATAACTTGCGTTTGATTTCATTAATACGTCGTATACTTGTTTAATTGCTGCTCCCTCCAGATGCAATCCCAAGTATGTACGCCACCCGTCAACTGGAGAACTTGGGTAGGTCGCCACTGCATATTCTCTTCAAATCTATTCATGAATTGTGGCAGAGGTTCTCCATTCTCTAAAAATACTTTACCAACAGGTATTCATCTCTTCTAATCTTATTACTGTGGTTGGTCCCGTCATTCATCTTCATCATCCTGCGACATAGTATCCAATGCTTCTCTGATCTGCTATCCAAAAATTCGACAATAAAACCAGAGTATTCGGGCTCTTGAGCAGATGAATTCTGCATTGGCGACTGCTGTGGAAAATTCCCCACAGACAATGGAAGACCTTGCTGGCTAGGTGCAAATGGAGCCGATGGAATGGGTTGTTGATATACATTCAGGCCAGGCTGCATACCACCAAAATAAGGTCGTGCCACAGCAATGCTTCCTGGCAAATTCAACGTAGACACTGTGACCGTCACAGGAGGAGACATCGTAAAAGAGGAGGGTACTGAGCCTATCGAATGTGCTGGACCGACGTTCAACACCTCCGAAGACTCAGTAATTTCGAAGGAAGATGTTATCGAAACGAATCCCTCAGAGTCATCAAGTTCGTTGGTTGGTTAGCCATTCAAACTGGACTGAATCCGATCGGTCGGCTGTAACGTTGGTAATTCAAAGTATCGACCGTACAACTTTCGCAATCGTCCACTCCAGCGCCGGTTTGCCAAAAACGTTCTTGTTATCGGCGCATTCGAATACTTTATCGTAAATGTAGGTGATATGTAATGATAGAATAATAGAATTACACTTGGAAATCATGCAACAACATAATACAACATACAACAACATATATTTTCGTAAATGTTTAATAAATACTTTAGAAAACAACTGAAATTAGCCAAACCATAAATCTTAATTCGAAACTGCCTGACACTACGGTGCCGAAACCAAAAGAAAACCTGAAGAAAAATAAAGAAAGGCCCAGGCAGGACACGTAATAGGCAAGTATTCGAACAGAAGTTTCATTAAATGTAATGAATGTTGGGAATGGAATTAACATATGAAACTCCTAATTAGTTCATCAAGAAAGTAATAATTTGTACAAAAATACGAAAAAATAATATTAATAATATAAATTCTTATAGAGAGAACTAAAGTAACTTACGATCTATTTAAGAAAGAACTACATAAAGATCGCAAGAACCTGCCCAGTTCCGGTAGTGCTGCTCGTTCGTACAACCTACGAACTTTTCGTTGAGGCAAACTTGCAAAATATACCTTCTCTTTCACAGCCCCTTCACTTTAGCTCAAAGATTGGATGTCCAAAACCAAACATAAAAAAAAAACCAGGAATTAACAAGCTATTCTTATGGGTAGAATGGGAAAAAATTATATTCTTTTGTCTGTGGAAATGAGACTGAATCTTAACCTTGAACTACTCCAATTAAACCCTTGATCAAAAACACTACAATCCTTTTGACTTGTAAAAAAAAATATTATTATTTGAAAACTTTTAACTCAAGGGGAATAAAACCCCCAAAATTTAATATAAATTTAAGTAATAAAATATTCAATTTATGTACAACAGTACAAAAAAAAAAGGAATACTACTGTTAATACCAACATAAAAAACTAATATATATATAATCATATATATTAATAAAAACTTAAATATAACCTTATATATTTTTATTGAGAAACCTTATCAGTAATGCAAAAATCTAAGTGTTATGCCTGTATGTATGTATTGCAGACTTTGCCTTATTATTTATGACTCCGAGAAAACTATGACTCCAAGACATAAACGATATAAATGCAGAAATCGTCGTTCGCGCGAGAAAAATAAAACGTAATTTTTATATGAATATCTAGTGCACTAGCGCAAACCACGTCGTTGGTTATAAATTCGAACCCGCACGCATACGGACTCCCGACTCCTCACTCAGTACGACTCCCAGTCCAACATGTATAAGTTATTATTGTACAAACCATAAATATAGTATATACAATTTATTGAATCTCCAATTACCAATAAATCACCAACTCGGGCTCTAATCCAAGCTCTCAATACATTTATTGTTGAGTGTATTTCACTAATCTGATGTATACATCTGTATATAGTAATAAGATAGAGGAGAAACTTTTGTCATAAGTTACCACTGCTCTCATTCGAGTAAATTTATGTTAATTTATTTCAGTAGGTTTAATATATCAAAAACAAATTTTATAAGGGATCCTAAATGATAAAATATTTCAACTAAAATTTGGTAAGAAATTTTCATTTAAGAATAAGGGACAACAGGGAGTTTAATTCAAAAAAATAACAAGATAACAATTAAGGGGGTAATAGGGAAATTTACCATAACCAGTAATCCTAACAAACAAATTTAATAATAAAGTGTAAAGGTGATTTTTATATTAATAGCTAACTGAGTATTCTAATGATGAACAGTCAAATTGTTATTTTTGTTACACAAGTGACCTTACATACAGGTCACAACTGCTAAATCACTCAACTTTCAGAATGATTTATAATCTGTGGTAAAATATCACTGACTCACTTCCAAAGTGAACTTTGTTTTTGTTTACAATTCTTTTCTTAATTATTCTTAAGATTATAGTTTATTTTTTTTTCACAAATATGTTATAATATAACAAATAAAAAAAACTAGAACTGTTTTTAGGTTATAACCTTCATTGTATTTGGTGAAGTAAGTTTGTCTATTTGGAATGGAAGTCAATAACTCGTGAAGACTAAACAAGGGTCCTGCTCCAAACAACACCCTTCTCAGGAAAAATTTGTCTGCTCACAGACTTAATCTGTACTGGTAATGGAGTCGAAACCCTGAACCTGGAGAAGTTAATGCAGGCATTACCTATGGCCCTTAACTAACCCAATGATATTTATTTTATTGTATCTCAATTTTAAACCTAATAAACAAAAATCGAAACCATCTTACCTCTGAAAAGAGGAACAAATGTTTTCTCTATACTGTTGAATTGTGCTGAGCACCAATTTGATCGGTTAGAAAAAGGGAAGTGCTCTGGTTGATAAAATACCTAGTTTGTGAAAAGATAATTATATAGGTATACTTACAACCCAAGTCGTTAAACAATTCATATAATAAATCACTTTAATTATTTATTGACAATTCCATGTATAGTTTATTCATTTCTTTACCTAAATTTGTAGATTATCCTCTTTATAAGTTTCAACAATTAAAATATACCTTCAATTGTGGGTTAGAGATGATGAGCTGTAACAAGAGAAAAAAAAAATCTTACACTCCTCCCCACCCGTTATATATGACGGAAGGAAAAGCGAAGAATCTATAAAACCCACCAAACTAGCCTACCAGAAAAAAAACCGATTATTGCACTATTCTGAACCATCATACCGTCGTTCATAGTTCCTTAAAAAGATTTCCAAGATATTCCGCATCTCCACTCCATCAACGGTTACCCGAGAAGCATGCAATAAAGCCTTCAAGTAAGCGAGGAACTGATCGAATTGTCCTTGGGCAAGATCATGGTATTCGTAAGTCATCTGTTGTAATGCGGAAGAAAAAGGAGGTTGTACTGATCTTTTGCCTGTTACAGGTGTGGTGGAGCTTTCCAACGGTCTTTTGCGAGTCCATGGACTCTCATCACCAATCCTGATATGGTGTTGCCTAATGTTTTTGGCACGGATGTGAGCTGGCATCACAACGGATTTCTGCCTTATATGGAAGACCGGAAGCACTTGGGGGGAAGGAGGAACAGCATGTAGCAGATTGAGGACATCGCGCATCGCTAGTAATAACACCTTCCCACACATAGGTTTTTCAAAGTGAGGCTAGAGAAACAACGGTATTACCAGTGGACAAGTGGATGCTGAACCACACGCGTATGAGTTAGAATAGTTGCAGCAGACGCCGCAACTGGGGCAGGTGAATAAGAAGTGGAAAGAAGAATATAGGCAGACGGGTCAACAAAGCTTAGACGAGAATAAATGCGCGGTGGCTCACTGCCGGTCATCGTGCGCGCGGGTCTCAAAATTGAAAGATCCTTCGCAGAAGTTTGGTAATGTTTGTCGCTCTTCATTTAGAGAATTGATAGTAGGACCTATTTCGGCTGGTGTAGGAAATAGAGCAGATCTGGGTCTTCTAGGGATATCTAATATGTTATATTTATATAACATTCTCCAAAAAGCGCTAATCAGAGGTTTGCTTGGATGCACACCATCTGATAAGAATCCTCTAGGACCCAATGTATACACTTGGTTATTGGAGTCGGTCAGTTGGT
>JABUQX010132867.1:0-35782 GCA_015478945.1 Trachelipus rathkii | reverse complement strand
AAATGCTTTCCCTGCTATGTTTATTTAGCAATAACATCTATACTGTAAATGCGACGTTCATCTCGTCAGAACGACAGTATTCATTATTAAACCAGTTTTGCGCGAATGAAAGGATTTAAGTTGACTTCGAGCTATCATCAGCTGTCTAGTGCTTATATTATATGAAGCTTGTTAATTATATATAATAATATATAATAAAATTATATATATATATATATATATAATTATATATATATATAATTTCCTACCGTATAAACAATTTGTAAATTTTATCATCACATGTTTCCGCATACCTAACTGCAAATAATTTATTAAGTATATTTTAAAGAATATTTATGTACGACAAAAACTTTTAAGAGAAAGGAATTAAAAATAAAGCTATCATAGTTTTAGTTCTTTTAGAAATTGGTGTTATAAATTTATGTTTTATTCTGAGATCGTTTTAAATACTTGCAGTCCACTCGAGGACCAGCCTGATCAACGATATACGTGTTAGCTCTTGGTGAAGTAAGTTGTTCAGTTGTTCAGTGAAGTAAAGGGCTTCCAGCAAACAGCCGCGAAAAACAGGGACTGCGGTAGTTGTCGGCTTACCAGTAACATACCGAGTACCGACTAGTCTAATCATCTACTGATGATCTACGATTGTTTTAAATGCTAGGTGTTTTCAACTTAAGGAAATTAGAAAGATATTGGTTTTTACTAAAAGTTAGTATGGGGTACATCACTACAGCGTTCTTATGATAAGTCGATATTTATACAATTCTCCGAATTCTTCCAATAATTATTTCATTATTATTAAATTAAAATTTAATGGAATTTTTCTTTAAGTCCAGACTTACAGAGTTCGTATCCAATTTATCAGTTGTCTACCCATTCAATTTAAATTTAATTCGGTAGAAATCTAATATTATTTTTGTAACTTAAATAAGAAAATCATTTTAAAAGATTGTCCTACTTATCTACGCAAACTTTAGATATTTAGTCATTTAAATACGAAAAAACAAAGTGATTTTTTTTATGATTATGTAGTTTAATTTTCTGAGGCAAACACGATTTTCTATTTAATTACAACTCGTCCACAAAAAAGTCAAAACACACCCCCAGTCCTCAAGAGCCAACATCAACGCTTTCTGCAACAACTTCAGTCTTCAACCTCTGGGAGTTGGAAACTTGAAGAGTGAAGTCCTTTTTTCATTCATTTTCTACTTTTTTCTTAAATGTACATACGTCTGACTTCATATTTATTAAAAATTAAGCTATCTCTCTCTCCTCTCTCTCCTCTCTCTATCTCTCTCTCTTCTCTCTTCCTCATCTCTCTCTCTCTCTCTCTGCGGGTCTCTCTCTCCCTCTCGTTCTCTCTCTCGTATATAGTATATATATAATATATTTATATAATATATAATTACTATGATAAATATATATCAATATATATATATATATTAGATATATAATATATTAAATATATTATACCATACATATCTAATATAGGATAAGGTGATTTGTTCCGCCCACTATCGGAACGGCAGCAGGATCGCTAATAATTTGTATAGGTAATAAGAATTAAATATATTCACCTAATATATATATATACTATATAAACATATAATAATATATATTATAAACTATAGTATAAATATATATACTATTACTATTATTAATGATTTAATGGTGATGATATTGATATACTAGTATATCATTATATATGTGATATATATATACTATATATATATATATATATATATACTATATATACTTATATATAATATATATATATATATAATATATAAATATATATAATATAATACTATATATAATATAATAGTATATTAATATATACTATATATATTAAATACATTAAACGTCACTTCTTCCTTAAAATTGCTTATGATTATATACTCATAGTTTAGTAATTACGAAAGGGCAATAATACGCATTGATTGGCTAAAATTACTAAAAATTCTACTAATTTTCGAATTTTTATTTTTTATTTTTTATTTTTTTTTATAGTTTTAATCAGTTTGTACTTATCATGAACTGAATTTGCCCCGCTTGATTAAAAAACAAATGTATATTCTAATTTTAATGTACCCTATCTTATCTTTTTTGTTTTTACTTATGTGCCGTCGCCTCTATCTCTGTTGAGGCTTTATTTATTATATTATATATTATATATATTATATTTTATATATTATATTATTTATATTATATTATTTATATTATTATATATATTTATTATATATATATTATTATTATATAGTTATTATATATTATTATATATATATTATATTATTAGATTTTATACTATAATAACTATATTATTCGATTTTTATAATTTATATCGAACCTATCCGAGACTTATTCGAATAGTCGATATTTTTCTGGCCCCGATATATATTATCGAAGCGATTTGATTATTATTTTTTTTCAAATATCGATTATATCGATTATATCATATTTTTTTTAGATATATATCGGTATCCCTAGGCCGTTATACTGACCCCAAGTATAAATTTTTGTAAGGGGTGGGGGTGGTGTGTTATATATAATATATGGTAATAGAATTTTATAAGGAGAGGTAGCAGCAGTATATGCTTAAGCATTAACGTGGGTTTGTATTGGTTTTAACTAGAATCAATTAATAGTTTAGGTGAGTTGCGCCTGAGAACTGGGGAACCGCATAATATACCTATATTAAGGAATGTTCTATGTAGGAAAAAATCTGGGAAAATTAATTGGGCCAGTTTTTTTAACATCCCTGGTTGCTAAAAAAAATTTTTTTTAAAACTTACCTGAAACGCCTAAAAAAATATATTTTGCATAATAACAAAATACTCTGACTCCTAACATGGTCTTGGAAAGGGTAGATCATGTTAGAAGTTTTAGAATCTATGGAATACATTACAAACGGCATTGTTACCGGTAGGGAAACCAAAAAAATATTAAAAAACCTTTTTTTTTGTGGGCAGATAGTTGGCAAATGAAAATTAAAAGTAGAAAGTGTTAAGATTCATCACGTAGGTTAGAGCCGAATAAAAGATATTTAACTACGATATGATAGGTTGTGGACTTGCAGTTCTGGTGGATCATGAAAATGATGTGTGATTGTTAAGCACTAATATGAAAGTGAAATTAATGCAGGTGTTTTGAGCAAGGTCAAAGGAATTAGAGCTAATAAGAATGCTAGGGTAAAACTAATGTACGTTTGTCGTTTCAAAGAGATGGAGTGGTTAAAAGTCACCTTATGATTAATAGCTTTATTTTGATAAATCTTAGTGTGCGGTTATTACCTTGCATGTTTTAGTCCATTGCGCAATGTGTTAATATTAGCTTGTGTAAGGTATGCATGTTCATGGATTTTGGGTGGTGAATTAATCTATATTGTATGACGGGAACAGACTCGATAGATTCCATATGACTGTCGTCTCCTCTCCCTCCTCCTTGCGTCTCTTCTCTCTCTTCTCTCATCCTCTGCTCTCTCTCCCTCTCTCTCTCTCTCCTCTCTCTCTCTTCTCTCTCTCTCCACTATATATGTTATAATATTATATATATATAATATATAGTGTAATATATATATTATATCTATAATATAATAATATATATATAATATAATATATTAATATATAATAATTTATTATGTATATAATACTTTTATATTATAAACTGATTCCAGTAGTGACTTGTAAAATAAGATGAGTTTTCTTTATTAGTTTGGTGTTTTTTTTTGTTTTTGCGCTAACATTTTGGCTTGGCTTGAAGCTTGACACCTCACATGAATTTGTTACACACTAGTTCAATAAACGGAGAAATACTTGAGAAGCCCTTGGTTTTTCTTTTTCTTAGGTCTCCAACACACACACTCTTACACCCACATCACACACACACACACACACATACACCACACACACACCCACCACAACACACACATACACACACACCACATGCACACACATCCACAACACACACACCACACACACACAACTAAACACACACACAATACTATAAATAGTATATAATAATTATATATATGATATATATATATATAAGATATATCAATAAAGGCAAAGATATTATTAAAAGATATCGAGATATGTCGTTATATATCATAGATATCAGTTCCCTAGTGACATCAAACTTGGTGGGTTTTGCCCCGTTCAGTGTGAGACAAAAATCTAGGAACGGGTCCCGGGTTTTCTCTTTGGGCTGAGGGCAGAACTTTTGTCTGGACACGCCGTGTATTTGCGAATGCTGGCGCTATTACAGTAGTAAATTAAAGCAGGGCATTTTAATGACCAATTTAGGTCTAGGCAAGATGAAGCCGAAGAGGTAAAGAAGTTAAAGAATATCCTCGGGGTTCTCTTGCGCCTAGTCTTGGACCTGGTACTCTCGTCTATGGAAGGAATAATGGGACATTGGAAATGATTCGAGAGCGTTCGTTGCGTAATTGAGCTATTCTGTGAGCAGACATTAAAGGTAAAGCACTTTCCTTCTAGGTTAAATTAATTTGGATTGTACAGTACATAAAATACAGTTAATGTAATTTTAAAAGAGTGAAATGAGAGTCATAAAGGGAATAACATGACCTCATTATTAAATGTTCCCTCAGTTGCCATCATTTGCATCATTCAATCATGATGCGATGAATAAAAGTTAAAAAAAAATTAATAGAAGCTCCAAACGCGTATGCTAAACATTGTACATGATTCCCTTACAAGATAAAGCAGCATTTTACAAATGTTGAAAAGAACAGAAGAATTGAACGAGTCTCTTTGTTTGCATTCTGCTAGCAAATCCAAAGCATTTGCTGTTAACAATTTACAGTAGGACATTATTTGTCCTGAATGTGTGAAACCTCGTAAGCCTTTGACGACGGAAATCACAAAATAACTTAGCGAATCAACCTCTACAATTAGGAATGTTACACTTTTTACAGTTAACCTTAAAATCTCTATTTGAAAACAGTATATGATAAACCTGAAACATCTGAACAATCATCGTCATGCTTGAAGATTATGAGATGATAAAGAAAGTGATTAGTTATATGAAGCAAACTTTGGAAGCCGAACTTAACAGAACATGGGTTAACGGACTTGAGGCAATGCTTTGGGAGTATATTAACGACATAATCTTAATCCAAGGAGGTATATGGTAAAATTTTTCTCGTCTGCAGAAATAACTGATCAAGTAAAATATTATCTAGCTTGGCTTTGTAACAACATGAAATTTGCATTTAAACATTTTGGAGGGTGCTAAACCATAAAGAAAACGAGAAAAGAGCGATGTCTTCACCAACACCTGTGTCCACTAAGCGTAGATATTTCACTAACTTAGACTGAGGTATAATCTTGGCTTCCGTAGTGACGGATAAAGAGATAGAAAAGAAAAATCGCAAGCAAAAGTACCCAACATCACTACCTTCAAAAAATAATTCACAAAAGAAAATAAAAAAAAGACTGTAGCGTTAATAATGGGTTATAAAAATATCCAGATTTGACAACAAGAGTTGTACAAGCCTAAGCTGCCCTTCCGACGCGGTTTGTGCCATTGTGAAACGACTCGGCAACACCGCTCGACGAGTGGCAGTGTTCCAATGTGAACGCGCTTTCATTGGCGCTGGGCATATCTATGAAGACAGATCAGTATACTTTCATATTTGTTTAAAACATAATTTTACCCATAAAAAAAAATTTTTCAATGTTGAAAATGAAGTATATAAAAGTTCCACATCAACATTTATTTCCTCAGGGTTGTGGTTGTGTGTGAGAGTGTGATAGCAGATATGCGCATGAGGATGCATAAAGAGTTGGGTCCAAATTCGTCGTTTTATTTCCTGGTAAGGCAACCAATGTATGTGCTGGCAAAAAACATCTTCAATTATTTTACACCAGCATTCTTACAGAAAGTAAGGCGTAAATCCCAAATTGTCATATATATATATAGTATATTTATTTATACTATATATTATATATATATTATCTTTTATATTTATATATATATAGATAGTACAGTGATAAAATATAATATCATATTTATTTTATGATATCATATATATATATATATATATATATATATACATAGACTATATCATATATTATACTAACTATATATATATAGATATATATAATATTACGTTAGATAGTAGGGGTTGGTATCAATTTGTCTCAGTCAATCCTAACTTCCTTTCTTTTTTCTTTCTACAACACCCACACAACATACACACACACAGCACACACCACACACACAACACCACACACACACACACTCATCTGTAAATATATAACTATATATATATATATAATATATATAATATATATAAATATCATATATCATATAAAATATATGTAGATATATATTATATATATATGAAATGTAGTAAGTAAAATATACTAGAATGACGAACATCCAAATCGAGGAGGTGCAACATTAACATATCTGGCATTCCGGACGAATGTGAAAAAACTGACACGCATCCTGCGCGAGATTAAAAATTGACCCATTCCAATACATCAACTTAAAGTATATATATAATTATAATATACTAATTATATATACATATATATATATATATATAATATATATAATAATATTATAGTATATAATATATATTATATATATATATACTATATATATTATATAATACTATATAGTATATATATATATAGTAATACTATACTTACCTACCTAACTGAGAGATAAATGTATATATATATAAAGTATATATATATATATAATTTATATTAATATAGATATATTATATTATATTATATCTATATATAGACTATACTTTATAGGATATATATTATATACTTGTGCTGGGTGACGGGGTGTCGTGTGTGGTGTATGAGGATCTATGTGGTTTGGTGGTGTGTGTTGGTGTGTTTTGTGTGTGTGTGTAGATGTGTTTTGTGTGTGTGGTGTGGGTGTGTGTGTAGGTGTGTGTGGTGTGGGGTGTGGTGGTAATATAAAGCTTATTTCGCACCCTGAAACGTAAAAGAGAAGAAGAGAAGAAATACTTCTCTCGATATGAGTCCCATTGTGTTTTTTAAGGACGAAAATTTAATTGCCGTGGTTGGAATGGGAAAATCCATTACACCAACTAAATCATCAATTACATTTTTTGAAATATTTTGAATTAAGGTTTAAACTTTAAAGAAACAAAAAATAACGCGGAATAATATAATTTAATAATAATAATAATAATATAATAATAATAATAATAATAATAATAAATAGATAATTAATAAATAATATAATAATATTAATAGAAATAGTAAAATAATAAATTAATAATATATAAAATAAAGATAATAATCATTCTAATAATACGTATTAATATTCAAATGTTAATGCTATAAATGTTAATTGTATATATTTAACTTTTAATAGATTTATTCGTCTTCTTCGTTATGAACATAATTACGTTTTCTACTACGAACGAGGTCTGCGTCTTGCACGCGGTGAGCGGGGGGTATTCCCCTTTGGGACCTGATGCTAAGCCTGTGATTTTTGTTTTTTTTTTTTTTCTCTTAGTAATAAATTTAAGTTTTATTAAGAAATATTAAAGGTAAACAAAAACAATATAACAAATGAAATGTAACTCACTCCTTCACGATTTGTGGTTATGAAAAAAATCCCCCCTTTTTTATCTTTTTTATTTTTTTTTTCTTTCCCCCAAAAAAATACAGGAATCTTTAATTTTTGAATTTCTTTTTTCGTCATATCAAATAGTATGAATTAAAATTCAGCCTGTAAAAAGTCGAAGATGAAAAAAACAAAAAAAATAAAAAATGGAAAAATACAAAATTAAAAATAAAAACCGTAAAATAAAATATAAAATAAAACAAAAAAAATATAAAAAAAAAAAACCGAGAAATTTCCTCTACTTCTAAAGAAATTGAATAGATTTGAAGATTTGAACATTTTGATTTAGGGGATCTAAGGCACTTTCTCCCGTGGCCTTTTTCCCACGCTAGTCATCACCTCGTGAATTTCTTTCAACTGAATTTTTTTAAACAATAACATCAGGTATAGGATAAGGAGCATTTAAAGAATTCATTTTTCTCTCACTTGTTTAAGTCTGGAATTCTCTACATTTATCATTATCTCATCACTCTCTCTCTCTCTCTACTCCTCTCTCTCTCTCTCGTTTTCTCTTCTTCTCTCTCGTTTTCTCTCTCTCCCCTCTTCTCCTCTCTCTCGCGTCTCTCTCTCCTTCCTCTCTTCCTCTCTCCTCTCTCTTCTCTCTCCTCTCTCCTCTCTCCTCTCCCCTCCTCCTCTTCTCCTCCTCTTCTTCTTCTCTTAAATATATATATATTATTTATATAGATAGTATATAATACATAAAAAAATTAATAATATATAGTATATTATATATAATAAATAATATAACAAAATTATATAATAAGAAAATAATTATAATATATATATATATATTATGGAATTAAGCTTCTTTATTTTTATGCCCTTTTCCCTAAAATATTGCTATACAAGGACGTTAATTTCCGCTGCAACGAAAAAGCTAACGCAAAGACTCAGGGAGAGATAATATCACCGCATAACAAAACCGATTTATATTTCCAAAACAATATTGAATAAATATTTCATAGCGGCTAATTACGTTTTAAGAAGTATTAATTTGGGGTAACAAAAAAATGCGATGAGGGAAGCGCCTTGGGGGTAATATGGGGAGAAAGCAAGAGACAATTTTTTTTTTATATTTTTTATTTTGTATCATCATTATTATAGAAATTTATTAAGCTCTATGCAATAATGTCATCATTTCGTTTAGAACCCACCCTTTTAATTAATATTTTGTCCACAAATGCCCGTTCACCAAGTACAAAGCCTCATTTTCATATATTTTTATTATTAGTAGTATATATTTAGAAGAAGTTTATTTATATATTTAATATATAAATATATATATGATATATATTATATATAATATATTATATTAATATATATATAATTTATATATATATATATATATTATTATTATATATAATATATTAATATAACTTACTATATATTATAATTAATATATATTATAAAACGCACCCAAAAAAACGCCCTATTAAAAAAGTCAATGAAATTTAAGGATTAAGTTATAAATATTAATAATATATATAGTATATATATTTAAATATATTAACATATAATATAATAAAAATATATATATATAAATATTATAATAAGGATTAAATCCATATAACCCTTGCCGTGGATATGGAATCTGAATAGGAATAATTTGAAGTCAGACTCTTCAGCAAACACATGGGTCAATTAAAGTTATTTAGAAAAATTTTACTTTCTGATATAGAAAAAAATAAATTTATTCTTGGCTTCTCTTAGAAGCAAATATAGAAGACATATCAATTTTTCTGGAATTACACATGTTTGAATGCAGATTAGATAGAGTTAAAATGCCAATTTCTACAATCCAAATGGTTTCCTATAGATCAAAAAATGATTTACACAAATTCTTAAAACTTTAATATTAAGATAGATTAATGAAATAATGGTCATTTATAATATAAGATGATTCAGGTAACGCTTTATGGACTATGGCTCTATGAACCTGCTCTGGCCGGGACTAAGCCAAAATAGTCGACAGAATTGGAGAATAAATTGGTAGACAGAACAGATAATATTGCGTCGGACACGATCTATCTAAAAAATTCAATAAAGCCCGGCTGCTCACGCTTCTTAGGTACTAGTTAAGGTTAGAATCGCAATAGGTTAGGTGTATAGTAGGTTAAGTTTAGTGATTGGTTTATGGTTAGAGGTTGAATGGTTGATGTTAGGGTTAAAGTTAAGTGTAGGTTTATTTTTTTGGCGGTTTTAGGTGTGGCTTAGGTTAGGACTAGGTTAGCTGTTAATTTAGGTTGTTTAGTTGATAGGGTATCTATAGATTATAAGGTTAAGGGGGGGTTTAGTAGGGGCTTTTAAAAGGTGTTTGTTGGGGTCTAGGAGATCTCTTTTAAAATATTCCCAGATTTTAAATTTTTGTTTTTATTTTGGGAAGTAATTTATATATAAACTTTCAACTAAAATCATCTTTAACTAAAATTTGGCTTAAAATTTAAATCGGCCGGGCATGGAGCCTACGTGCAGAAACTTCCAAATCACCATGAACTTTAGTTTTATGTCAGATAAATTTCTAATTTGAGAAAACGAGGCCTCGGCCAGGTCCAGTAAGTCTATGGGTTATGGGCGAGAATTTCAAGAGAGAAATTTACCACGGTAGTAAGGGATCTTTTTTTTCCATTTTCCCAGGGTGTGCTTATCACAGTTAGGTCTTTTTCCAGGAGTCTTTTTTATGTTTTGGAAAAAGTCCATCTTATTCATGAAGCCATAACACGGGTAAAAATGGCCCCCCAGTATATTATGGCTCAAACAAGATAGATATTTTGAATTTTAAAAATCTATCTCTACGAAAAAGAAACTAG
The DNA here is from genome assembly GCA_015478945.1 of Trachelipus rathkii. NCBI lineage: Eukaryota > Metazoa > Arthropoda > Malacostraca > Isopoda > Trachelipodidae > Trachelipus > Trachelipus rathkii. Next base: position 25,337 of record JABUQX010132867.1, on the reverse strand, counting down.
TCCGTCTATATTGCTGTTTTTGATTACATCCCTGGTATTTTTGCCCCCTCCATTTTTTTTTCCGACCTGTCGAGCATTATACGGCTTACCATCATATTCTCCCAACAGTGTGGTTCTTCCTTTGGTAAACTACCCGCCCTTTTATATACACATTGGTACGTCTAACTACCCAAAAAGGACATTTTTAAATTATTATGATTTTCCCAACCTCCCCCCCCATTAATTTTGCGCCATACCTTTTTTCCAAGTTGCGGTTTAAAATATGATAATGGGTCCAATTGATAAATTAAAGTTTGATGACGATCGGGAAATATATTGAGGTAAAAAAGCCAGACGAAATGGAACTTAATTTATGTAGGAATGTTGCGGTTCTGCTGTATTTTGACAACCACCTATAAAATTATTCTTTTGGGGCAATACCGTACCCAAACAATTTTCCAAAAACCCAAGCTCTTGATATTTCGCTGACACTAGTCTTCAAAAATCTCTTGAGGCCATGTTAAAGAAATTCTATGTAGTAAGCAATATTTCTTCTTCGCTATCTGTGAACCATCTTCATGAGTGCTTTCAAATAGTTTACAAATCAATAATTTTGTATACTAATTATTGAAATACTTTCTTTTTAAAGAATTAAAATAAGAAAGATCTAAATAATTTTATTATTATATAAAAATTAAATTTAACCTCTTGCACTATGTCCTAAAGAGATATGCAACTTTAAATTTTTATGTCTAGAAAATTCGGGAGGGCATGGCCCCCTGCCTCCCCTGGAAACTCCACTGATATATATTATATATATTATATATATATATATATTATATATATATATATTATATATATTTTTGAACAATTTATATATCAGTATATTCTTATATAAATGGATATTTTCTTATAGAAAAAATATAGTATTCATGTCCTCCTTAAAATTGAAGATTGGCTAATATTTTTCACGTGTAATAATAAAGTATAGTAATACTTGTTCTGCTATATATCCAATAGGCAAATAATCCCTTGTTACCTCCATCCTCATCCATCACCACGACGTTTATATTCCCAAATCATTTCTGTTTTGAAAATGGTAATAAGATTGAGTAGATAGTTTCATGATTAAGACATTTTTTAAACGTGAGCTTTTGATATTAGTTTCCGTACATCACGAATTATGTTTTATAATAATTTTGGCACATTCTGTCTCATAAATTGTATTATTTAAATATTATAAAAAAATTGAGAAACAGCGAAAGACGAGAAGAGAATATATATTATATCAAGAAATCTTGATGCGAATTATCGATAATAAAATAAAAAAACAATAAAAAAGTACAATAATAACTCACTTTAAGAAGATACTGTAAATTCAGGTATCTGATGTAATTTCGTGTTTTCTTATCTTGCGAAGCTGCGGAGAAAGAAAGTTCTGAAAGATTTGATTCAATGCATATCGTACTCTTATTCCTCTAATTGAAGCCTGAGATAACTCTTACTCATACCCAACTTAGTATATATATGTTTTCCGCTGTATTTCTGCTTCTTCTTTGTTCTCATATTAAATTATAATAATTATTAATAATATTAACATTATAATATTATATTATAATTAATATAAATATAATATAATATATATATAATATATATATATATACTAATATATATATTATTTAATTTATACTATATATATATTATATATTAATATTAGTTAATATATATTATTATAATAATACTACTACATTATTATATTATATAGATATATATATATATATATATATATATATTATATAATTAATATATAATTAAATATTAAATATATTACTTTAATATATTATATAATATATATATAGTATATAATATATATATATTATTATATATTATAATATATATATATATAAATTAATAACATTATTATATATATATATAAATTATATATATATTATATATTATATAAACTATATTATATTATAGTAAAATAGGATGATCATATACAAGCGCATTAGTAGATATGTGACATACTAAGTGAAAATAAATAGAATAGCTCTTGCTGGAGGAAGCGCGAAGCGTTTAAGAATGAGAATAATGGGATCTGCTTGAAATATATAGTAATATATTGGTGCTCTTATATGAAACCTGATACGTAAATAGGGTCATATGACGAAGGAGGAGTGTGGAAAGCAACACTTCGAAAGATCGGCAACAATATTTAACAAAAAGTTGTGTTGATATAACTTGGTGTTTCAGTGAATTTGTGGGATTTGATTGGTTTGGAGCCCTCAAGTCTCAGATATTAGGTATTTGGGGTTACATTAGCGATCGAGTTGGTATATTGGTTAACGTGAGTGAATGACGTGATATGAGTAGTAGTGGAAAAGTTTATAGAAGAATAGTAAATTCTGCAGGATTATAGAAACAAATTACTTGATGACACGATTCAGATAGAACAGGAGGAGCGAGATTGTGACAATTATGGCATTTGGAAGATGTGATAAATAAAACGCGTTTAATGGATGCATGAAGATTTTCCACAAGTGAGAACTAATTCTATGGTAAGTTGCCTACGACGAGAGTCGAGGAATAATTAGTTAACCCTTTTATTATAAGTGAACTTATGGTGTGTAAGGACGATGCGAGAAAACGTTAATGTGGTGACGAACCTGATAGAACCAAGACACAATGATAGGGGAAGTTGGAAAGTCTTAATTGGTAGTGTAGGGATAGTTAATCATGCTGGAGTTGTTTTGGTACGTAAAATTGTGAGTAGTCGTATCGATTGTATGACTATGAGGACTTGATTGATTGGTGTAAATAGGAAACAGGTGCGTTTAGATGTAGTGTTGATATTAGTTTAGTGATATGTTTGTGGATCGATCTTTATTCATATTAATTACAAATAATCAGAAAAAGTAGGGGAGTAAGAAAGATAGATATATATGGGGTGTATTTTAGTTGAAGATTGCAACTCAATGGTGCGAATTATTATGATAGAATATTGTATATACTATGATTATTGCTATTTATTGGCAGGTATATTATTAAGTTTGATTATTATGGTATTATTATTATTATTATTATACTTCTTATCTTATCTTCAAACAAATTTATTAGCTAATAAAATATTATTCTATTCAGGCTACAAAATAGTGATAAAGAGATTGTGTTCTGATCGGAAGTGAAGTGTACGTGATTAATTGAGTATAATACTTCTTATCTTTATCTTCAATGTGAATTGGTTTAGGATTAATTCGCGGGATTGAAGAATACTCCGATAATAGTACTAGCACATTAGTAGTGTAGAATTTGTTTTTATTTGCAAGGTCAGTCTGGAAAATAAATCGAAGGCGCTAACGAGCAAAGATTGGATCATAATTGTATATAATAGTTATTAGTATTATTTTATTAGTATATGTGGATGTAATGAGAGTTATTATATATTAATTGTAAATTATGGATTGAGTTAGGGATAGTATTAGTCATTATTATTATATATATCCATGTAAGATTTCTTGGACAGTTATATGATTATTATTATATTATTATTATTATTGACTATTCTCAAAAAGTAAATGATGTTGGTTTCATACTATTATATTATATTATACATTAGAATACTGTATTAGATTCAATTGAAACGGATCGATTTGGCGAGTAGTGAATAATTGGATTAATAGATGAAGATTTGGTGTCAAATACGATTCTTTTAGGGTATGTAAAAGGTAGATAAAGATTTACATCAGCTGGGGTTTGGATAATAAGGAATAAATGGGTAGATATAAAATCGTAGTTTAAGTGATTTTCTAAAAGAGTTGGATATTATGATGGTTGTGAGTTCAAGCGTAAGGACGCCTCAAGTGGTGATGTGAAAAGTATTAATTGTCGTGGTGGGTAATTTAATAGCATTAGCTGGAAGCAAGTGTTCTGATTATTATTTTACAATTATCTCCTATCACATAAAAGAATCTGTGTAAGTCTGGTACATTGTGTTGGATTGAAGAAGGGAACGGTAATTGAATGTAGTATAAGTGTAGTAGTGGATAAAGTGAGTTAGAATGAGCAGGAAGGTTGCTTGACTATCTATGGTGCATATTAAATCATACATATTTGTACTATATATATATATATAGTTAGAATGTATTAACTATAAACTTTTATGTAGAGCACTCAGTTAAATAAAGAAAAGTACTATAGAGAATGAGTATATGTTAATGATGTATACTACCTATGTGTTATTGTTATAATAATTATTATATATATATATATTATATATATATATATTATAATTATATAATGGTTTTACATAACACAAAGAAAAGCTAAAAGATTTTTTACCTATAAGTAAATAAGTTATATATATAATGATCTATAAAAGTCATTTCAATAGTGTTCAGTATAATGGACATAATCTGTTATATATATTTGAGGGCAGGGCTAGGTGTGAAGAAGGATGTATAAAAATAAGAGTTACGAGGAAATGAAACATTATTAGAGAGAATTCTCGAAATATTTAATTGGAGAAAAATATTTGAATAAAATGTTCTGTCTAATGAGGGAATAAGTAAAATGAGAGAAATAAATGAAGTATGATTTGAGTATGGTTTCCGGTCATCCTTGAACACATCTGTGAAAAGGTGAATGATAGTCGGTTGGTTTAAGCGGATGTATAGTGGGGAGTGTGTTGGGAACTGACCGCTGCTGGAGACGAACCGAGAAAAGTTTGGTCCTTATGCGCAACGTTGTTCATGTGTTCGATACCAATCTTATGGCCATCAGGAGCCACTCGACGCGCACTCTTTTGTATGCGATCCCCGTGAACACGACAAATGCCCTAAAGTGAAAGTGGAAATTACCAGGCGTAATTTGGAAGTTAACACTTTCGAGCCCGATACAAACATCTCCAAATAGCTAAATAGCTAGTTATATCAGCATATAATCCTCCTAATATTTTAGATTATGAACGTAATTATATTATTTTTACTACACAAAGTTCATCTCAGAATTAGCGTACTTTCTCTCACTTAAATGATGTACGCTCATTAATTATAGGTAAGATGCAAGAGTGATATTCAATAGTGGTAATACCTTAGAATATTCCGGCATTTCTCTTAACCCGTCTCAGGCAAATCCCTTGGAGAACGTATGGAATGCAGGAGATAATAATCCAACCAACCTACGCAAGGAGAGAGAATAAAGCCCTAGTTAATTCTGTTTAACCTCCAGAGTACATAAGAAGGCAATGGAAATCCAAACACCGAGAGAAGATTCACGTGTGAACGAAATTATAGAGCATATCTGGATTGTTCCGGTCCTGGGCGTGATTGAATTAATATATGAGGAGGATCTTGGACAAGATGGATGTTTGTGCATCATGAGACAAGATTGAAAAATGACAGCACGGTTTCAAACCAGAGGAAAAGAGTACGACTACCTAATAATTTTACTTGAAGATGCCTACAGGGATCAAACCATAGAGTTGAGATGGGAAGGCCATATGACTCCATGTCATAGACTTAGAAAAGGCAATTGGACAGAATAAATAGGGAGAGAGACTGTTTGTAGACTGGATAGAGTGTAGAAGTCCGGTTATGTATGGCATACCGGAGAAAGGTATAATAGCAGCCTTTAAAAGTATGTAATGAAAAAAACGCAATAATTTAATGGTATAAGAGAGGCTTTAGGAATAGGAGTGATTATCTGAAGTGAAAATTTTGGAGCGCTTGAAAACAGGGAAGTTACCTGTAACTTCGTCAACTTTCTAATGCTTTTTGCCACTTTCTTTTCATCTCGCACACTTGTCTTATAACATGAAACTCCATGCCCGCAAGGAATTTACTTGAGCATACTCAGGAGTACACGTTGGCTTTTATGTTGAATTTTAGATGCATGAAAACACATCGGATCCCCCAAAATTAACAACAGAGCAGATAAGCCCCTCAAGATCTGTGCTATCCTTAAGGACTCGTGAAAAGGGTCAAATGAGGGTGTGCACCAATCAAACCGAACACACCAAAACTCCCGGGTACTAAAGTTAATGGTCATGAGAAGAAACGTAGGAGGAAAAAGGAAATAAGTGATGAGATGCAGAGGAAAGCGAACGAGCTTATCAGTTAAGTATCGGAAGTATTTAAATAAGAGAACAAAGGCATTAAGCAAGGATATCGGAAAAGATCAAGTGAAACAAGATGAGAAGAAGGTAGAGTAGAGAAAGACTTTGAGCCAAAGCCCAAAGACTCCCCAGAGAATTGGGAGATTCTCCACATCATCAATGTCCGGGAATCGTTTCATACCCATTACAAAAGCAACATCTATACCCGTTTGCTTAAACTGACCCGAGAGGGTATACCAACAGAAGTTTAAAATAACATCAATATATAAAAACTAAATTTCCTGAGACGATATTATGTAGTGATCGGATCTGAATACCGCGATAATTCAATATGCGATACAAAAATTCAGCGAATATCTGCTCTGGAGTATGAGGTTGCCTAGAACATTGATGGCGTATCGTTGAGGGAAGAAAAATGTTACGCGATCGTGATGCTGGAGGAGAGAACTGGGCTACGTAGAGCCCCGCCCGGTTTTGCGAATGCGTGGAAGAAACTAATAATTGGAAGATGGTTTGGACACACCTGAAGAAGAATGGCCAAGATAGTGGAGATATTGAAGGGAGAGTTGATGAACGGGTGGAAACCAGACGGAGGAGTCAGCAGGAAGTCCGAAGGAGAAATGGGCTGGAGCTGTGCGGAGGCAATATATCATCACGAGAGAGCAAGGCGGATGGTAGGCGGTCGCCTAGAGATTCGTTTTTTAGTAATTGTTTGACTTTGTCCGCCTCTGATATACAAAGCACATGGCGAGGGCCTCATCCAGTGTTTCTGGTTTGTGCTTGCCCATGAGAGAGCTCTTAAGCTGACGAGTTGCTGGAACCTCTCACAAATCCCGTCTCTTCACGAGATATATGAGCTTGGTCAGGTATGATTTTCAGAAACCCAGCCGAAGGCATACAAATCTTCCAGAGGCAAGGATTCGGAAAAACGCGACCTTGATCAAGTCGACCGAGAGAGGCATCCGAACCCGAGATGATCCAATGGAACAAGAAGGCTTTGGCTATAGAGATTCCACGTTGGCAACAGAGAGAGGATAGCTTCTGTCCAACGGAGTGAACCTAATTTCATTACATGTGCAGGACTACACGCTTGCCCATGGAGAAGGTGGGAGAGTCCATACATGTCGATGTGGACCATCTCTCAACCGTTGACCAGGATGGCACAAGAGAAGTGCTAAGGAGCTTTAGTATGTCCTTCTGCACTTTAGAGCGCTGACAAGCCAGTACAGTGCGCCGGACCAGTTCGATACGTCGGAGATTATACTGAGGCACACCAAAACGGCCGTTTACCAGTGTTGCGTTGAAGCCTCGACGCCCAGGTGTGAAGCGACGTGGAGATTGCGAAGGACTGCCTTTCGCAGAGAATTTGGAACGACGACCGGAGCTGGTGGCTGCTGGTTTAGCGCACAAGACCTCTTTCTATGCCCGGAAGGATTGCAGCCAACGGCGCGATGTGAGCAGCAGTCCTCGGCGAGATTCGAGTCATTGTCTTGCTGACCGGCATGCGTCCATTGGCTGCTTTGCTGTCCGCGTCCACGATGGAGCAACCCGGCTAATCTTCAGTCGAGAAGAGCATTCCGCGTTGAAAATTATCACTACCGGAAAAGTTGACGTATGTCCCGTTAGTAAACCTGGGGAACGAATTCAAGATGACGAGCTCACGGGGGAGTGACGTTCATTTCCGTGAAGCCATCGCGAAAGTGATCGCTTTGTGGTCGGCCAGGCAGGATGTGGAACTCCCGTCCTTCCAGAAAGTACCGAAAAATGGCGAACAGCCAGGAAAACCTGAAGCACTGGATTCCCGTTCCAAAAGCCCTGGTACCTATTGTTTTCGGCGGGTTTGCGCTTGCGTGAAGAGTGCAAGTGGGCACCATTCGCCCTTTTGGAACTGCCTGAAGCACGCACCACGCGAATATCGGAGGCATCTACTTGCACTCTCGCTGGTGCGGTATCGTGGGGTTGAACTAAAAGAGTGGCGGAGAGGCGAGGGCTTCTTTGGAAGCCTCAAAGACGGACTGTGCTGCCCGAGACCAGTCGACTTTAGTGGTGTTGCCTCGCTGTTTGGGACGAATGAGTGCGGTAAGCGGGCCTAGGAGGCTGCCCGCTGATTTAAGAAATCTGTGGTAAAAGTTGATCTTCCACAGATTAATGACGTGAAGTTGCTTTTGATTGGGGCAAGAGGAAAGGCTCCTAATTAGCGCGACACGGTCTACAAAGAGGGCAAATACATTCAGCGGACTGTCCGTGACAAGGAAATGTATAGAGCAAGACCGCCGACATAGCGCACCTGGTAGGATGTGAGACGAATTCCCGCATCCATGTCCAACCTACCAAAAAAACGGCCACGCAGGTGCTCCATATTTCACTCAGCGAAGAGAGGAGGTAAGCACTAAAAGAATCTCTAAATATGCCCAAGCAAAAGGAAGACCACGGGAGGTAGAACGATGAACCTCTGGAAGGCTGAGGCGGCATTTTTCAAACGCCGAATGGCATTTCTTGATATATCAAAGAGGCCAAAGGGAGGTGAGTTACAGCTTCGTCTTGGTGGACGTCCCCCGGAGGCGGGACGGGTTCTGATGGTTAGGCCCGAATTAGTCAAAGAAGAAAAAATTGTGTTGCAGACAGCGTGGAATGTGACAACTTCTGTAATGCGTACAGTAGCTGCTGGGATACCAATATCCGGATTTGTTGTCGGCGACATTCGAAATCCCTAGAAATCACCACAGGGTCTCAATCGCCCGTGGTGCCTTTTAGGACCATGTGTAGCGGAGAAGACAAACAACTCTTGGAAGGGCGCACAATGCCAAGTTGCAACATAGATGATCAAACTCGGCCATTGGCTGGCCTGAGCTTTATCGGGTGGGAGGCGGCGAGCTTCGAGCAAAGGTGGGTGGGCCAGTAGTTTCGATTATGGAGTTTCAAGCAGAATCTAAGAGGCGGGTATCGGCTAAGAGGCAGAGATGCATCAAGAAGGAAATTCCTGCTGTTAGGAGGGTCAGAAGGGAGAGACCTGAAGAAGTTGGAGGAGCAACAGCAGAAATACCTTTAGAGCAGAAGCAATAATAGCACCGGGAGTATAAAGGGAAGTATCGCCATCGACAAGTCGGCGATTACGAAGATCGACATAAGATTAAATGCGACAACAAAAACTCGCACGAGGGATTCGGCTGTGGTCACTGCTCCGTTCTTGCGCCGAAAAAACCCGATGGGAACTTGCGGCGGAAAATAAGATCCAACCGTGCAATAACCGTCACCACTGTATACCGGAATGGGAAGAGCATTAGCAGCGAAAAGTTGCACGGCAGGAGAGGGATAGGCAGAGTTCTGGGACGGGTCCCTGGGGTACACGATGAAAGGCGCTGGCACCCCAGAAGTCGATCAAGGAAGACAAGTTTAAAGACTGATCAGTAGATACGAAGAACATCCTGTGCAGTAGTAGGAGAAGAAGAAAAAGAGGCCAGCATCTCGTCGCTCCTACCAGACGGGATGGCTAGTCGAGTTCCCTAGATAGAGAGGGCGAGGAAGGATCGCATTTTCCTTGGCATTCCGATGCCGAAAGTATGGTATAATAACAGCTGTACCCATAGCAGAGCCGCCGTACTGGCGGCTGGCGGTGAGGGAAGAAGCAGAGGGATTGAACGAGGACGGCAGGATGGAGGAAAGTTGGAAGGAGCTGATCACGGAGCGAAAAGTGTTATTTATTAATTGCCGCCAGTAAGGAGGAGAAGCGGCAGTTTTAATGTCGGCCATGCCATTCGAGCACGAAACGGGTATCAAGCTTGCCCGAAGGAGGGGGTCTTGTACTGCGAGAAGCGTGAGAGTTAGGCAAGGTTGAGTGTGGGTGGATAAGGAGGTTGAGCTGCGGATAGGAGGCAAGAGCGTGAGGAACAGCGAGGAAGGAGGGGAGATAGCGGAGCGTCTCGCGTGTTAGAGTATTGGGGAATGTGATTGGCGTGAGTTCGCAGATGGTTGAGGGGATGGTGCGAGGAGTCGAAACCGGTAGGGAGGAGAGAGTGACACGGGCGTCGTAGATGGTGATGGACCAAAAGGCTCACACCGGAGGCGCAAAATTTTCTGTCTGCTGTGCGGCAAACTCAAGTGAGGGGGACAACGTCGGGTTCCATTGATTTGCAGTACGCCTGTGATGTGAGCGAGGATCTTCTCGGGAAGAGGGCATGCGATTACTTTTCTCTGCCCGTGCTAGATGGGTCCACCAACAAACTCAAGCATCGCTTACCACAATTCCGAGGGTTTTCTGGTCGCCCAGTGACGATGCCTCCAACAGGAGTTTGCCAAATTGTTCTCTCTAGTTGGGAGCAAGCGGTTCGATAATAAGGGTTGTGGATTTGATAAGGGGTTGTGAGTTTCTAGTTGTTGCCAGACCATCCTCGTTTGACGAGGGGCTAGCATTCTGGTTAAGAGATTCACAACTACTCGATATCCTCTCCTTCGTCCGTCTGGCGTGGTCAGGAGCGCCGAACTCAGCCAGTCAGAACCAAAGCTTCGGGATTGTTACGAAGAAGGTTGCAAATGATGCTCGCGCAGGAGAGTGACATGATGAAGGCGATAGAAGTTGGGCAGAGTGAAGCGAAAAGAAACGAGTACTAATAAGATAAATAGGAGCGAGCGCATGGTGCACTAAATAACGGACCGATGTGGAAAAATCAAAGAAATTTACAAACTTAGAGCTAGACCAGGATTACAATGAGAGCATGTTGCGATATAGCAATTGCCCAAAATACTTATATATATTATATATATATATATAAATATAATATATATTATATATATATATATTATATTATTATATATATATTATATTTATATATATATATATATATATATACTAATATATATATAAAAACTAATTAAAATCTTTTTTTTTTTTTACTTATTATTTTTTTATTTGAGTGAGTGTTACGAGGGTATCCACAGCACACAAGTTGCGGCGTCACCTTGTTAGGCCACAAACAGGGGCATTATATAAAATACTAATAAATTAATAATAATAATAATATAACAACAGATAATAACTACAATACATTTAATAACAAATTAATAATTATAATAAATAATTAATCAATAATAATTCAAAATAATAATAATAATAATAATAATAATTTGAATAATAATAATAATAAATTATAGAACAATAAAAAAAAACAATAACAAAATTTACCCGCGTGTAGAATACAATTTATATGTATCCGTGTGAATACAGAACTGACCAAGCGGTAGGGGTACCAAGCAGCAGTTGTTGTGATACTCTGCCGACCGAAACTGGCTCTTGATGGGCTGCAGCGTGGCGCCGCAGAAAGCTGTGAAGTAAGATAGAACGAGGACAAAAGCCAAGTGAGTGGGATAATCTACCGCGTAAAAAATACAAGTACCTACAAAACGTACAACGTGATGGGGTTCGTTGTAATAGTTTTTCCTGGCTTTGTTGTGGGTGTTCCGATTCCCGCCTGGGGAATCAAATCTTCACTCTTCGGGGTCACTATCTGAAGCTGGGTTTTACGACCGCTTCTTTTAAGGTTGATTGAGAGTTAATGTGGCTTACAATTTATTTTCCTACTTTTTCTAATTTACAAGTGATGGGTTTGGACCCTTGTCCTAAACAAGAACAAAAACAAGAGAGATTAGGACAGGGTGACTAGTTAATTACTATTTCCACATATGAATTGCGTATTCGTGCAGGGGGGAAGAACTTCTACAGAACAATTGAAGCCTATGTCGGCGTATCAGTAGTACACATTGAATTGTTAGCTTGAGAGAGCTGTTATGTATATCAATGCAGCGAAAAAGGTTTCTCCCCGACTATACATTCGCATAACCGCAGCATACAATTGATATGGAGTCCACACCCGTACAAAAATCATTAGTTTGGGTAGAGCTGTTGTAGGTATATGCATACTGCAGGCAGACAAAAGGTTTCTCGCCCGACTATACTTCGAGAAAGCAGCATCTACATTTGGTATATGAGACTTCCAACAGAGCAAAATATTAAATAAACTGTTTTGTTGTTGTAATTCTTTGACGAGAGAGAGAGATGAGAAGAGAGAGAGAGAGACTTGCCTTAGAGATGAGAGGAAAGAGAGAGAAGAGAGGATGAGAGAGAGAGTTGAGAGAGAGTAGAGAGAGAGAGAAGAGAAGAGAGAGAGAGAGAATTTGGGGTTTCACCATGCTTGCTTTAACTATACACCCAGCTTGGCCTCTTCTCTAAACTGCTCCATGTAACGCGCCGCCCGCTAGGTTAGGTATAGTAAATATCCGATCTATGCGACCTCCTATTTACTGATACTAGATCGTTACATTCTATTAAAAAGCTCCTAAATCTACATTTTGGGTTGTTGGCACTCCTCTGTCTTACTATTACCCAGTTTCGCGCTCTCCTTAACTGCTATGTTAACGCGACACGCCCGGCTCCAGGGTAGGATGAGTAAATATCATCCTATGCGGACTCTATTGTACGTAGGTTACTTGATGTTAACAATTAATATTAAAAAGCTCTAAATCTAACATTTTTGGTTTGTTCACCTACTGCTTCTACTATTTCCCAGCCTTGGCCTCATCTCTGAAACTGTCTATGTACAACGCGCACGCCCGCTTAGGGTTAGGATAGTAATATCGATCTATGCCGACCATCTATTTACTATACTGATGTAAGAGTATCATTAAAAGCTTACGCTAAATTTCTTAAAAAGCTCTTCAGTCGGTCTGCTTATATTCCCAGCCTTGGCCCCTCCCAAACTGCTATCGTAACGCCAACGTCCACTAGGGTAGATAAGTGTGAATAACAGGCCTATCCCAGGGTTTATTTCCCCCATATCCTATACTTAAACATTCTACATGCACTCAAATATCCACTCCTAGTTTCTCTCTTACTCTTAGCCTGCAGGCTGACCGCTAAGTTAGCTAATTGCCGAACGCTACCTAAGCCTACCGCAAGTTTTCACTGGCATGCATGAACACTTCACTTTATTTTCTTACTGGATTTTAGACATTCTTTTTGATACGCCATTCAATCTGATGCGTTTTCGTTGCAACCTATTTCTAAACCTCAGCCTTTAGGCTCCACCGACTAATCTAGGTTCGCCTAACTTTGTCTGATTTACCTAAGAATAATGTATTAATAGGCTCGCCCTTTTCTTCTAAACATCACCTGCGGTTTTGGGTTATTGGTTGATAGGTTAATTAAAATCAATTTGCGCGCGTAATTTTAAATAGTAATGTTTATCATTTTGCTAATTATTTAATATATCAATCTCTACGAAGGAATTTAATTGCCGTTGCGATTCGTTGGAAAAGTGATAAATTCGCGGCTTGGTGCTGGCTGACGTTCACGAAACGACAACCAACATTTTGTGAAACATAGGGCGTCGTTCCGGTCTCCCGTAACTTCGTAGTTTAGCTCGGATTCAGCTCTTGTTTAGATGTTCTTCCACGTTCCCAGAGAGTGCCTATCCAAACGGTGTGCTGTTCTATATTTTGAATCAGTCTATATTTTCTGAAAAATTTGCTAAGTTCAAAACAATTTCTAAGTTCAGAACAAGTTGGTTAAGTAAGTTTTTAAAGAAAATTCTTTAAGGCAAGCTTCTGGCAGGTGTGCTTTCTTTTTCTTTTTTTTCTTATTTTTTTTTTTCTCCTGACGTATTTTCGGGTTTTTGTGCTGTCTTCGATGCTGTTCTTTTTTTTTATTCCTTCTTGATGTTTTTGTGTTTTTTTTCGTTCTTTGGCATAATTCCCAGAAGCTTGCCACTAAGAATTTCTTTAAAAACTTAACTTACTTGAACGAGAAATTTATTTTTGGAGACTTAGAAAATTTTTAGGAAAATATGATAACCGATTCAAATTATAAGAAAAAAAAAATATATTATAGTGATGTGTCATATAGCTATATATATTATATTATATATATATATATATACTTACCTATATATAATAATATATACTTTATAATATATACTTTATTATATAATAATATATATAATATATAATACTTATATATATATATAATATTTTATATTAATTATATATATATTATATTATATATATATCATATATATATATATATATATAAATATTTATTATTATATATATATATAAGCTATATATGATATTATATATATACATACTATATATTATATAGTATCATATATCATATATATAGACTATTATATAATATATATATAGATATATTATACGGAGCCGAACCAGTCTGCCGATCGACACTGCAACCTCTTTATACTTATATTATGCAATATATAGGTGTATATAGATTTATATGATAATATATTTATATATATATGATAATAATTATATTATACTATATATTATATTAATATATCATATATCATATATATATATATAACTCGAGTATATATATATACTACTATATATTTATTAAATTATTACTTTAATATTTATTTTTAATTCAAACTACGAATAGTTTTAAAAAGCTTTTGTCATTGCACCGTGTGGTCTAGAGATCCTTTCAAAAGATTTGCCATTAACATTGGTGCAGAGTAGACATGTTTTGCCACGCTCGTCTAAAGTTAGGCCGTGTGGATTTGCCGATGTTATAAATAAATAAAATAAGATTAATTTTAAAAATAAAGAAAACTAGGGCCGTGGCTGCATAATTAAAGTAATAAATAATACAGGCAGATTATATATACAAAAATTTAAGCATATTTTATCAGTCGGCTTACGGCAAAATTATTAAACTAAAAATTATTAAATATTCCTATACAGTGGCGTATCCAGGCGGGGGCAAGGCGGGGCCCAGTGGCCGCCCCGAAATGTTTTAGGCGGGAAAAAAAACGCCCCCCCTCACCTGAAAAGGCAATTTTTTTTTTTAATAAGAAGGTATTATTATCCGTTATAACAAAAATCCAGAGGTTTTAATTATATAAT
This sequence comes from Trachelipus rathkii, assembly GCA_015478945.1. NCBI lineage: Eukaryota > Metazoa > Arthropoda > Malacostraca > Isopoda > Trachelipodidae > Trachelipus > Trachelipus rathkii. The sequence goes on along the minus strand of JABUQX010132867.1, from coordinate 10,330 downwards.
AATCATATATATATAATTATACTATAATATATATATATATATAATATATATATAATATATACTTATATATATATATATACTATAGTATAATAATTATCATATATAATATAATATATATCTATATAGTATAATATATAAGAAACGATTTTTCTTTCCCCCACCCGAAAAAAATCCTGGATACGCGCACTGGTATTATGTAGTGCAGAGGGTCACCCGCCGATTTTTATAAGAAGAATTACGGGATATACTCTTTGTTAAAAAAAAATAATAATGGAAAATGAAAATTGGCCGCTCTCTAGGGAGAAAAAAAGTTACCAGCCTATGAAGTTGTTAAAAAATCCCATAGGATAAAAAAAAAAAAATCAGAGATATAATCTCTAATAAAATAATAATATAAGTTTCAAAAATGATTTAAGTCTGTTAGGAAAAGAGGTTTACAGCCTCCTTCGAAGGTTTAAATTTTCCCATAGCTTATTTAAAAAAATAGTAGTGCAGAGGGGTGTTATCCCCGAATTTTTATGAAATTATCAGAGTTATAACTCTAAAAAAATTATAATGAAGAATAATGTAAACGAAAATTGTTATTTCTCTTTATTGAATAAAAGTACAGCCTCCACAAAGTTGTTTAGAACTCCCATTTAGACTTTTCGCTTTTTGATTCCTCTCCTGCAGGTTATGGTCTCCTCTAGTTCAAGTTGGATGATTAAGTTTTGTTAGGTGATACACAGAGAAAAATCTAATGTGAGCAAACAATCTGTATAACCTGAACTAGAGTGGCCCTAAAATGAGCACGATTGCTCTGATGTTTATTTTCATAACAAAAATAAGAAAATAGAAAGAAAACTTTAAACTTTGAGAGGCTCTACTTTTTTTCCTGAAGACTTAAATCATTTTCGTTTTATTTAAGCTTCATTATTATATTCTTTTTAGACGTATATTCTTTGATTTTTAAATTTCGGTAATTTACCCAGCTAGGGTTGTCACCGCCCGATTTTTTATGAAAATAGCACAGAATTACGTCACTAAAAAAATAATAATGAAGAATAGTGATAATGAAAAATTCCGCTCTCTTTAGGAAAAAAAGTTTACCTCTAAAGTTGTTAAAAATCACATAGACTTTTCAATAATGATCGATCCAAGTTAGGTCTCATGTCAGGCCCTCTAGTTCAGGTTACGATAAGTTTTGTTAGGTATTACACAGAGAAAATCTATGTTAACTTAACAAATCTTATAAGTTCATAACCTGAACTAGGATGGCCCTAAAAACGAGCACGAGGCCCACTAATTTTTATTTATAAGAAAGTCTATGGAAAATTTTACTTTCAGAGGCTGTAAACTTTTTTCCTAAAGAAACTGCCGATTTTCGCTTTCACCTATTCTTATTATTATCTTTTTTAGAGTATTCCTCGCTCTTTTCAAAAAAAAAAATTTTTGGTTTTTTTAATAACAGAGATCCAACAAATTAAATAAACACGCGTGAAGTTAGCGACCGATTTTAGCGATCGATTTTTTTTTGTTGGCGGCGAGGCAAAATTAGGCCAACGTGCCAGGAAGTCGAAGAGGACAGAATGTTTAAAAATAATACTGAAGGACAATGTAAATTGGCATATAACAGACATAAAAAGGACAGTATGTGGTAAAAAGGATTTTCATTAATTTAGTATTTATTATGTTAAATTTTCTAGTAATTAGTATTTAGTTAAATTTAATAATTATTATTAAAATTAGTATTTTAATTTAAAATTAAATAATATACATATATATAGTTATATCCCATAATATTATCAATTTGTGTATATCTCTAAGGTATAGGTATTTTATGTATTTTACAAACTACATATACATATTATAATAATAATATGGAGTTATGATATTATATATTATATATTATATATATATATATATTTTAATACGGTTAGTATATATATTTATTTATTTTATATTATATATATATTATATTTTCATATATATATACTATATATCATATATATATATATTATAGTATATTATATAGTATATATTAATATACTATATAATATTATACTATATATATATTGATGGTATTATTCTATATTTGTCAGTGTATATTTTCTATGAAAAAATTCTAAAGTTCAAAAAAGCTAAAGAAAAACATGTGTAGTCAAGTGATATTAACAAGTGCGGTGACAGGTAAGCTGCACCCACACAGGCCAGAAAGCTGACCACTAAACAATTTTCTAAAAATTAACTCTAACTTACGTTTTCTTAACTTAGATAAATTTATTGAAAGGGGAACATTCAAGAAGATTAAGAGCATTAATAGTAAATCAAATATATAATATAATATATATATAATATCTATTAATTATAATCTATATTCAGCTATACTTATATATCTATATCAGCCTATAATAGTATATATACATTATACTTTTATATACTATATATATATATATTCCATTATTTATATATATACTTATTATATATATATACGATATATTATATGGTCCAGCCATTCACGAAAAGCGCCACATGCATGTAACTTTAAAATTATCACAGCTACAGGAAAACAAATAAATAAATAACACTTTTGATTTCAAAGCAGTTTCATCGATGAAACAAATTTTTTTATTTTATTCTATACTTTATTAATTAACAAAACACCCTGTAAATATTAGTATAATTTTCGGTCTGGCAAGCGTACTCTCTCATCAACCTTCCATTTTCCGAGGCAGTAATTTACGAGACAGCATGGAGTTACCAAATAGTGTTTTGTCTTATATTTGCTCTAGAGAAAATGTTCTTTTTCTTTTTATTTCATTTTAGGGGGGCTTGAGCCGACGGAGGACAGAGCGGGACGAAGTTCCCCCCCGTCGTCCCCCAGGTTAGGCCGAGAAACCCCGACTACTGATATCTATGTTCTTGTTTACCCGTGGGTATCCTTTAGTAAAATAAGAAAAAATTCAACATCTTGGACCTTTGCGCGCTCCTCCTTCGTATTGTCAAAAAACGTAATTATTATACAAGTTTTCAAGCAATTTTAATTTTTTAAAAATTCATTATTATTTTTTTTTATTCATGGTTCAAAAATGTCTCATGAAGATAAAATGATTTGTATTTATGTATAGATATGATATATAATATTATATAATATATTATATATATATATATAATATATAAGATATATAATATATATATATATATATATAATATTATTATATATATATATTATATATATATATAGTATATATATTATATTATATATATATATATATTTATAATATATGATTAACCATCATTGAGTGAGGACGCAGTAATAAAATTTCAAATCAATCGCTTCTGTTTACACTTTGTATTTCAAGTTGGCAATTATTCATTTCCCATATGATACACGATACATGCAAAAACGTCATTTTCTTTCAAATATAATAAGAAATTTTTCCGCTAAATAGTATTATGATTGCAGCGGTCCAACTTTAAAAAAGTTTTACGGTCATCTGTTGGACTATGTGGTAGTAAATTAAGAAATCTATCGCAACGCTTTACAATTTATTTTATAGTTGCAATTACTACAAGTTCCATGAAAGGATACAAAGAAAAGTCATTTTATTCAAAGTATTAAGGAATTTTTCCCTGTATTGGTCTTCTTATTTGCGGACCGTGTCCAAGTTTAAAAGTTACCGTAATTTTCGTACCTTTGGTATCATTAAATTAAAAAATCTATCGCTAGCTTTGCACTTTTCATTAAGTTGCAACTACTACCCAGTTTCCCATATGAATACAGAATTACAGAGAAAACTCATTTTCTTTCCAAAGATGTTAGAATATTTTTCAATAAATAGTCTTCCATTGCGGTGGGTCCAGTTTAAAAGTTACGGTCATCTTTGTATCTGTGCATGAAATTAAACAAATCTAGTCCTAGCTTTGACACTTTTATTCAAGTTGCAATTACTTACCATTTCACAGTATTGATTACAGATACAAGGAAAACGTCATTTCATTCCAAAGTTTAAGGAATGATTCCCTAATAAGGTCTTCTTGCGACGGTTCAAAGTTAAATTTACTGTCATCTTGAATCTGTGGTACATAATTAAAACATCTATCGCTGCTTTACACTCTTTCATTTCAAGTTGCAAATAACTACCATTTCCCATATGACTACAGATACAGGGGAAAAACCGGGCATTTTTTTTTTTTCATTTTTTCCCCCCCCAAAAAGGGTAAGGTATAAGGAATTTTTCCTCTCATAAATCAATAGTTCTTCCATTCGGCCGGTCAAGTTTTAAAGTTAACGTTCATGTTTTTATCTTATGTACTATAAAATTAAATCTATCGTAGCTTTACAACTTTTATTTCAAGTTGCAGATTACTACCATTGAAATATGATACAGACAAAGGAGCGGCATTTTCTTCCAAAGATTATAAGGAATTTCCCGTAAACAGTCTCCATTGGGCGGGTTTAAGTTTTAAAGTTACGGTCATCTTTGAATCTGTGTTGTGTGTATATAAATTAAAAATCTATCGCTAGCTTTAGACTTTTATTTCAAGTTGCAGCAATACGTACCATTTCACACTCATGGATACAGACACATGTGGATAACCGGCATTTTATTTTCAAATTGGTTAAACGGAATTATTTCCCTAAATAAAATACTTCCTGGCGGCGGCGTTCAAGTTTTAAAAGTTACGGTTCATCTATTGTTCTTTCTGGATGATAAGAAAATCTATCGCTGAGCTTTACACTTTTATTTCAAGTTGCAGTTATTATTACCATTTCACATATGATACAGACACATTGAAAAACGGCGATTTGTATCCCACAACGAGGTAAAAGGAATTTTTCCCTAAATAGTCTTACATTGCAGCGGGTTCAAGTTTAAAAGTTACGGGTCAGCCTTTGAAAATCTGCTGTTAATATAAGAACAGCATCTCTATCGCTAGCTTTACACTTTTATTTATTAGTTTTAAAATGCCTATTACCATGTTCCCATTACGTGATACAGATACATTAGAAAAGGTCATTTTTTCATTGCGCCAAATAGATAATAGAAATTTTTTCCCTAAATAGGTTCTTTCCATTCGCGAGTCGGTCTCAAGTTAATAAGGTTACGTGGTCGCCATTATTGTCTTTTTGATATAAATTAAACAATCTAATCGCTAGGCTTTACACTTCTTAATTTCAAGTATTCTTATACAAATTTATTTTACCATGTTTCAAACTCGTTTTCATTTTGCATGACATAGAAAACGGCTTTTTATTTCAAATTTAATAAAGAATTTTTCCAGCAATGTAGTCTTCCATTGCGGCGGGTTCAAGTTCTAAAAGTTACGAACATTTTTTGAAATCTTTGTATAATAAATTAAAAAATCTATCGCAGCTTGACACTTTTATTTCAAAATGCAATTACTAACATTTTCACATATGATACAGATACAAGGAAAACGTCATTTTATTCTAAAGGTATTAAGGAATATTTCCCTAAATAGTCTTTCATTGCGACGGGTCAAAGTTTAAAATTTACTGTCATCTTTGTATCTGTGCATGTAAATTAAAAAATCTATCGCTAGCTTTACACTTTTATTTCAAGTTGCAATTACTCCCATTTCTCATATGATACAAACACAAAGAAAACGGCATTTTATTTCAAAGGTAATAAGGAATTTTTTGCTAAATAGTCTTCCATTGCGGCGGGTTTAAGTTTAAAAGTTACGTCATCTTTGTATCTTTGGCCTATATTAAATTTAAAAAATCTATCGCTAGCTTTACATTTTTATTTCAACAATTAAAATTATTACCATTTCCCATGCGATAGATGCATGGAAAACTCTTTTATTCCAAAGCGGTAATAAGAAAATTTTTTCCGTAAATGTCTCTTCCATTCGGATGGGTTTCAAGTTTAAAAAGTTTACGATCATTGCTTTGAGTATACTTGAATGATAATTTAAAAAATCGTCTCGCTAGCTATTACACGTTTTATTTCAATGTTGCAATTACTACCATTTAACATATGATACACAGATACATTGAAAACGTCATTTTATATTCAAACTTTAATAGAGGAATTTTCCCTAAATAGTCTTCTGTTAGCAGAGGTTCAAGTTTAAAAGTTAAGATCATTTTTGAATCTTTGTATATAATTTAAAAAATGGTATCAAAAAATCTTTACACCTTTATTTCAAGTTGCAATTACAACTTTCACATATTGATAGCAGAGATAAAGGAAAGAAAACGACATTTTATTCAAAGGTAAATAAGAGAATTTTTCCTAAATAGTTTCCATCGTCTCGCGCCGGGTTCAAGTTATAAAAAGTTTACGGTCGATCTTTTGAATCTGTTGTGTATATTAAATTTAAAAAATCGTTCCCGCTAGATTTTTCACTTTTGTTTCTAGTTGTTCTAATTTTACTAACCAATTAACATATGATACAGCACATGGAAAACGCCGATTTATATTTTCAAATTAGTAATCAAGGAATTTTTTCTCTAAATAGTTCTTCATTGCGGCGGGTTCCAAGTATTAAAGTTCACGGTCGAGTTTTTGTAATATGCATGTAAATTAAAGAAGATCTATCGCTAGCTTCACACTTGTTTTTCAAGTTGCAATTACTTCCATTCAGCATATGATACAAGACCACCCCTCTTGGTGACACAGCATTGTTTTTTGATGGAGTATTAAGAGAATTATTTTCTCTAAACTAGTCTTAACATTGCGGCGGTTTCATAGTTTAAAAGTTAGACGGTCATTTTTGTATCGTTTGTACTTATACAATTAAAAAAAATCAATCGCAAGCTTTAACACTTTTTATTTAAAGTGGCAATTACTACCAAACAATACTTGTACAGATACATTTACAATGATCTTTCAGTTAAATTAATAAGGAATTTTTCTAGGCAATATATTAAAATTTAATATTAATGATGGTTTTATATAAATGAAAAATAGATCGCTAGCTTACCACCTTTATTTCAACGTGTGCAATTGACTACCATTTCACATGATGATCATAGATACTCAGAAAGTTATTCTATTTCAATAATATAATAGGAATTTTTCTCTAAATAGTCTTCCATTGCGACGGGAGGGGTCAAGTTTAAAAGTTACGGTCAATTTTTTAATCTTTGTATATAAATTAAAAAAATCTATCGCTAGCTTTACAACTTTTCATTTCAAGTGATGCAATTACTACATTTCAACAGATGATACAGAAACATGGAAACGTATTATTACTTCAAATTTAATTGGGATTTTTCCCTTAAATAGTTTCTCTTTCCATTGCAGCCGGGGTTTAAGATCTTAAGAAAGTATACACGGACAATTTTTGAATCTTTGATATAAATTAAAAAAATCATATAGCTAGCTTTACACTTTTATTTCAAGTATCAATTTACTACCATTTCACATATGATAGAGACACATGGAAAACGTCATTTTATTCCAAAGGTAATATAGAATTTTTCACCGTACAATAAGGTCCTTTACATTGCGGACTGGGTTGAAGCTTTTAAGAAGTTTCACGAGTCATCCTTTATGGTATATGTGTCATGTAAATTAAAAATAACTCCTATCGCTAGCTTTCCAATTTATTTTCAAGGTTGCGAAATTTCCACTTCCCTGTAGATATGGATGATGCAGCACACAGGAAATTAACTCGGTATTTTATTCAAAAGGATCAATAAAAGAAAAATTCCTAAAATCAGTCTGTCCACTGCTGCGGGTTTAAGTTTAAAAGTTACGGTCATCTTTGAGATCTGGTTAAATATACAATAAAAAAATCTACATCGCTTAGCTTTTCACGTCTTATTTCAAAGTTGCAATTGACTACACACTTTCACATATACGACACAGGACACATGGGAAAACCGGGCATTTTGATCTTTCGAAAGGTACATAAGACATTTTTTTGCTTAAAAGGCTCCTCCATCCGCGATGCGCAGGTTCCAAGTTTAAAAGTTTACGGTATCTTTGGACTTCTGCTCGTGTTGATTAATATAAATTAAAAAATCTTTCGCTTATATATATACACTTATATTTTTTTTTTCAAAAAATATTTTTTTTGAAAGAAGGGAAATTTTTCGGAAAGTTACAGCCGCCCCATTTCCCCGCAATTGGGGGGACTTTTTTTTGCTAAAAAAAATCAAAAAGCAAGGTACACGGAAGGTCCATTTTATCCAACGAGATAATAAGAACACTTGTTTCCCTCAGATAGTTCTTCCACTTGCGGCGGTTTCAAAGCTTTAAAAGTCACCGGTGCGTTTAGTATCCGTTCTGTACTATAAATTTAAAATCTAGGTCGCGTAGCTTTGACACTTTTATTTCAGTGCAACTGTACTAGCCATTTACATGGTGATTACAGAATGCATCTGGAAAACGTCCTTTTTTATTCCAATGTTTAATAAGCAAGAGTGTTCCCTGGCTAACATAGCTTCTTAATGCGGGCGGGTTCCAACGTTTACGAAAGGTACGGTATCCTTTGATCCTGTGTTAGTGATTAAAAAATCTATCGCTAACTTTACACTTTATTTCAAGTATGCACATTATACCATTTCCATCACATGATACAACACACCAGGGAAATGGCCATTTTATTCCAAAGGTAATAGGAATTGTTCCCTAACTAGTCTTCCATATGCGGGCGGGGTTCAAGTTAAACGTTACGCTAACATGCTCTGTATATCTGTGCCATGTAACATTTAAAAACCAATCTACTCGCCGTAGCCTTCTACACTTTTATTTCAAAGTTCGCAGATTCACTACCCATTTCACATATGATCACAGGACACAGAAAATTGAACGTCATGGTTTATCGCCCTAAACCTTTAATAAGAGGAATTCTTCCCGCCCACCCTCAGAATCACGTCTTCACATTGGCGGCGGGTTTAGTTTTCAAATTACGGGTCATCCTTGGAATCTGTGCATGCTACAATTAAAAGGAATCCATATCGCGTAGAGCGATTACCACTCTTTTACTTTCACAATTGCAACATTACTAGCCGTTTCTTAGCAGCTAGTGATCACAGGATCACATGGAAACACCAGCATTTTATTCCTAGTAATATGGCATTGTGTTTGATAGATTGGTTTGCCATTGCGCGGAGGGGTCATGTAAAAGTAAAGTCAATCTTTGAATCTGTGTGCTATCATAAATTTACAAAACGCTACTCTCTAGCTTTACAATTTTATTTCAAATTAACTTCATTTAGCCAATTTCCCATATAGTTACAGATAAGGAAAAAGCGTCCACCTTTCTATTCAAGGTAATCAAGAAATTTTTTATCCTAAGTTTCTTCCAGTTACGGCGGGTCATCAACGCTTTAAAAAGTTCACGGGTCATTTTTTGATCTTTGTACTATAAATTAAACAAATCTATCGATAGCTTCTACCACTTTTATTTGCAAGTATGCAATTACCTACCATTTCACATCATGCATCAAGGATACATAGAAAATACGTCATTTTATTTCACGATTAATAAGCTGGAATTTTTTCCGTCGTAAATCAGCTCTTCCAATGCGGCGTGGCTCACGTTTTAACAAGTTACGACATTTTAATCTCTGCATCATAACTTACAGAATTTCTCACTACCGCTAGCTCTTTACACTTTTATTTCTCAAGTTGCAATTTACCTTACCTTTTTCTCATATATGATACCAGACACATAGCGTAAAACGCATTCTTATTCCAACCAGGTAATACAGTGAAGTTTACTTCACCTAAATAGTCCTTCCCATGCGCGCAAACGTTCAAGCTTTAACAGTCACTGTATCCTTCTTCGAATCATGTGGCTGTACTATAATATTAAACAAATCCTATCGCCTCGCTCTTAACCACCTTCTATATTTCAAAGTATTGCACAAATTACTACCAGGTTCACATATGGCCATACAGGACACAGGGAGAAACGGCTTTTGACTTCCAAATCAACTGGTAACTAAGGAGTTCTGTTCCCTACCAATAGTCTCTCCATTGCGCGAGTATTCAGTTTTAAGATTACGGATCATCTTCTTGACTTCTGTCGTGTATACTAAATAGCCACACATCTATCGCTAGGGTTATTCACTTTATTTCCAGCAGTTGCATTACTAACCATCTTCAGCACGCCATGATACAGACACATGGAAACAGGGGCATTTCGTATTTCAAATGTAATACAGATTTTTCCCTAAATAGTTCTTCCATTGTGGCGGGTTAAGTTTAAAAGTTTACGGTCATCGTTGTATTCTGTGCATCGCTAAATTAAAAAATCTATCGCTAGGTTTACACTTTTATTTCAAGTTGCAATTTACTACCATTTCACATATGATACAGACACATAGAAAACGGCATTTTATCAAATGTACATTAAGGAATTA
>JABUQX010132865.1:0-26967 GCA_015478945.1 Trachelipus rathkii | reverse complement strand
ATTTGTTTTATGAGTGTTATTTATTATAATTTTATATATACATAGGCATCATATCATTAAATTACTCAATCCCTTATTCTATAGTAACGGATAATAAAGTTATTAAAGGTTGGTAATATATTATAAAAAAACGAGTTGGTATCACTATTGTACACTGTTATCTCCATACTGGTCGTATAACAACTACCCGAGCATTGTAATAAATTAAGGGTATTATGGAGTTATAGAGAGGTGATTTGTACCATGGATATATGTCATGAGTCTATGAATGCAAGCTCATATGTATATGTTTTGTGGTAATAGTCTCAAATAGAAAGACTAACGTCGTGTGCAATGATTCTGCTATCAATTACACGTCACACATACCAATCAGCACCATTACATCAGTACTGCACAGAAAGAACAAATATATAAAAAACAGAGAAATATATAAAGGACATAAATCAATTAGATAGACAGTAAAAGCGGAAGGAAGAAATGAGTGTTAAGAATATAATTCGTTTAAGATGAGTACTATAATATGCATATACCGTTAGATATTTTAAAGAATTCTCTAGAACGAGCAACTTATAGATTAATAGAAATTTTAAAAAATAAAATCATCGGATACGATAATAATTGTGAGAATCGTTATTAAAATAACAACTTAAGTGCATGCACAATTATAATAAGCGTACTCAACGAATAATTATCGTGTAATAAAAAAAGAATAATAAAATACTAAAGATTGTTCAACTAAAAAAGTAGAAGATAAATCTGTATAAAATAAATAATGGGTTTCCCAATAGGCAAAATGTTACGCTAAAGCCACAAGTTGGAGGAAACGCTAAAATTGCTAAGTTAAAAGGAAATACCGAGGAAAAAAGAACAATCTCAGTTACTAGCTAATCTACTCGATACTAGATTTATTATTGAAATCTTAACAAAGAGTTTCTCATAATTTTTACACGCGCAAAAAAGTAAGACAGTATCGGGCTAAGTATCATGTCTATATTAACCGATACCTCGGATACCGATAACCTGTGTTCCTAACACATCAAAAAACTGGCCGATACTTAACCGAACCAAGATACCGATACCTGATACTATCGTTCCCTATATATATATTATATATAATTATATATAGTAAATATATTATATATATATATAATATATGATTATATAGTTATGTAGTATATATTATATATATTATAGTATATTGATTATATATATATAACTTAGCGGCAACAGGTCAATGCCAAAAGAACGTTTCAAGTCCTTGCAAATTTTCAGTATAAAGTGTAATTTTGTACACTGGGTTTTTAAAATACTACAAGTAACTCCACAAAAATCTAACCTAATCAAGTACTTGTACCCAACGCATTAATATTGAATATATATATATATATATTTACTATAATATATAATATATATTATATAATACTAATATAAGTAGCTATATAAGCTAATTAAATACATATAACAGGTATTGAATACCTATATTATTTATAATATACTTATAAGTCCTTATGCTATAATCGATGGTATATATAATATATATATATAATTATATATATATAATATACATTATATATATATATATATTAATCATTAGTATATATTAATAATATATATATATTATATAATATTATTTATATATATTAAATAAAGTAATAATTATGTAATAATAATAATAATAATTTGTAATATATAGTGGTATATATTATATATATACATTCAGTTATATATATATTTATACTCTATAATAATATAATATTATTATATATTACATTAATATGTAAGTATATATATATATATAATCTATAATATATATAAATTAATAATATAATATTATAATCAATATAAATATAATATAATAATATAATTAAATAATAATAATATAATTAATTAATAATATATAATATATATAGTTAATAGTATAGTGATATAGAATGTATATAGGTTAAATTAAATGTAATTAAGTTATAATGATATTAGTATATTAAGTAGTTAGTCTATTAATAACTATTAATAATTAATATATAAATTATTAAATAATATAAATATATATCAATTATATTAAATTAAATTAATAATTATAATATAATATATAATATTTATAAAATTATCATAAATTGTATGATGCAATTATATATATAATATATGATATTAATTAATTCATAGTAATAAATCCATTTCTTATCTTTAGCCCTTTCCCTTCACTACTAACATATATCTCTTACCTAATATAATACGTTCATGTAGTTATGTTCTCATACCTTTTTGTTCTAATTCTTTCCCAACATACCTAACACGATATCCTCACTAAGTAATATATGATATATATATATTATCATAATATATCATATATATATATTATATATATAGTATATATTATTATAATCATATATATGTACGTAGTATCCTCATGTGATCAATGTTGTCATAAAGAGTTGTATCATCTTAAAGTCTATATTCTTTACATTACTTTATTCTAATTTCCTCGAGATATTCACGTCTACTATATTTATTACAATACTCTTTATTACTGTGCTATTACCAAAATTATTCCATTGCTTTAAATTAATTGAGAAAAAAGCTATAAATACAAAATTATGAAACTTTCAAATGTAATAATTATGTAAATATTATATGATAATTGGTGAATAAATGGTAAATCCAAAGTCCTTTCTAAATATTATATACTTTATTTACTTATATCATAAGGTTCTATTTTAGAGATTTTGCATGCAATTATACTAAAATTCATTAATATCAAATGAGTCAGGAAATGGGGGTAGATATCACACTTTCAAACTACTCATACTTATCAAAATTTGATCACTAAGTATAAGGTTATTAAGTGTACTAGTGCTAATAAATAGTAACTTATGTTAAGGTTGTGATTCTTAATATATAACGCTTGTGCAAAGTTTTTTGAGTGTGAACTGCAGTAACTATTTGTTGTGATGAAATTAACTCATTCCGTTTAATCACTATAAATTGAAATGGTAGAATACATATAAATAAAAAAATAAATTGAAACTATATAAAATGTAAACCTTGTATGCGTTATAGTTATTTGGATATTTTATTTGCAACACTAATTTAGAAACCAAACAAATTTTCTTATTGCATCCTTCACTCTTTTAGTAAACATAATTATAACTAAATCAAATTACGTTTCTAGAGAACCTTCATTAATTATATACAATTAAATTAAATTTTGTTAAAAATGATAGATGAGGAGAGAGTTCACGCAGTGAGAAGCAGAAGGGTGTATGCAGATTTAGACTAGTGTGAGAAACGATAGGAAGAGACGAGAGAGAGAAGCAAGACGCTAAATGCAATAGAAAAATTAAAAGTAATAATTTAGTATAGAATAAATATAATAATGAATAATAATTACAGGTATAGAGGTATGACTAAACGAAATCTGAGAATTAGGACATTTTGGTAAACTAATAAATATTATCAAGATAACAACTGAATAGATGAGACTGAGCATTACGATAGATATGGAAGAGTAAGCGTATATTGATAGATTTTCTCCATGGGCACTCTGGTAAGTAATCAAGTAGACTCCAATAAAAGGTAATTCATATTTCGACATAATAATTATATTTATGATAATTAGAAATTTTTGATTTGAGAATATTGTACTATATATCGATATCTCTCATATACTACAGTTATACTATTATTACCGTTTCTTAATTAATACATAATGTATAAGTGAATAGCGGATATTTATTTTTATATTAAATTTCTACTAATAGTTTATTTTAAATACCTCCATGATTATATACTAAAAACTGTGTAATATTTAATGTTGATATAATTATCTCAGATATATACCGATACGATGTTAGTAGATCAGTAGGTCGTACTAGGAGATATAGCTAGATAGATGATAGATGGGGTTAGTAGATAGATAATGCATAGAGGGTAGACTTTGATTTATTGTGTAATGAGAATCTAGATAGATGAGGGATTAGAATCAGATAGGTAGTACTAGGTTAAAATATGAGTCACGGGGTAATGACTTTAAGGCACTCAGAAGATACTGTAGGAGAGATCTTAGACCGTTGAGGGTGAAAGAAATTGTGGAAAGAGTATATGTTATGAAAAGATATGAAAGTATGACTCAATGGGTAGTAGCAGCTGAAAGTCAGGGGCAAGAGATGAAAGGAGTGTTGAAGTTGTTGTATGATAATTATATATTTCTTTTCTCCTTACTCTGTATTCATTTCCTCTTTTTAAATCTTAATTTCTTAGCGCTTTTCTATTTCGGCTCACTATTGTGTCTTTAATTGTCGTGAAATTCTACTCCTTATTAATAGTGCACCATGACCCGCACCTCTCCTTCAATATAATCTGTATGTCTGTTTTATCTCGGCTCCTTTTATTCCAGTACTTTGTGAGCTTATTAATCAATCTCGTTACTCAGTCCAAGAGTCTTGTTATGTTATATGAGTATCTGATTGTTACGCGTCCTTTGTATATAGGTTTTGTCAGTTGAAGAGCGTTGGTGGTTGCGTGAGTGTTCTCATTTATACTCTTCATAGAGATTATATACATTCAACTTAGTGTAGCATACTTTTGCTCGGGGTAAAAATTGGGCGTGAATATACGTATTATCACAATTCTCAGGCTTTATTTATAAGCATAACGAATAAATTTTAACGCAATTTCCTCCTTTGGTTTTATGTAGTCTATTATAGATTTGTCTTGTTTCTTTTCTTTTTTCTTTTTTCTCTTTTCTTTTTTTTTCTCTCTCTCTTTTTTTCTTTTTCTCTTTTCTTTTTGTCGTATTTCGTCGCTGGCTGTGTTTGAGCCTGTCTTGTCGTGTCGTCTTGGGCTTGTGAGTCCGAGTGGCGTGTATGATAGCAGATTTGCACAGGCGTGGACTCTATTTGGACTTTTACCAAAATTATCATATGGGCTTTTGCCTCTAATTCTCTTGCATTTCCGATGGAATACCTATTGCCATTGATTTATATGATTTGTTTTCTCTCTCATAACTCTCAACTACAATAATTTTAATGTCACTTCGTCTGCAACAGATGGACTAGGAATCCTTCTAATTTTGACACACTTCTACTGGATATTAATATAATGGCATAGTAAATACTGTGATTTGTAGTAAATTATCCGCTTTGGAAAGGATTTGAGTATAGATAACCATGTCGTAATTTAATATTAACATTTACTCGCTATACTATACATCGTCTCGAGATATCCGCAATACTAGTCTGACTTTCATGATAGATTCATACTAACCTTTCATCCTTTCATATCTCATCTTTTCATATACAAATCAAATATCATATATATAATGACTTTACTTGTCACTTCTCAGTTTCTCTCCTAACAAAACAGATTTTCATGCTTTTTGATTCTTTTACTTCTCACGAGTGTAATTTGATTGTTTATAATATAACTATATATTATCTGCTTTCTCTCCATATTATATATATATACCTAAATTATACGTTATGAGGTCTTCTCTATATTTATTGTAAGTTGAGGATTTCATGTATCAATAATCAAAACTGAATTGTCTGTGATATCCTCTCATCTAATCTTATATAGTACAGATTATTAGTATTTGGGATGAGGAAAGCCGAATGCGATTCAGTTAATTTTACCTCTAACGATTTACGTGGAGCATACTGTAATTAAATAACTCTAATAACACATAATATACCGGAGTAATCGTCTCCATATATATAATTATCACGTTCTGAAAATACACTGTTGATCACTATCTATAGTTTTTAACTCCACTAGTCCTTTCCTTCATCTATAATATTAAATTATACTAAATATATTATATTCAATATATAATAATTAATAATAATACATATAACCTCAAAGGAATCCAAACATGTATCATGATAGGAGTAAAATATAATCTGACTCAACTAATACCTTATATATATCACTTAATTTTTAATATAATTATTCTGCGTATAATTAGCAAAACTTATCATATATATACCTTAGCCCTTATTGCCGGTTTTTTCTGGCACTTTGATCGGGCACTGATTGGGGGCTAATTTGACGATTGCTTATCTACTATCGTCTAACTATATAATCTGATAGTGAACTGCTTTTTGACTCTTAAGACCGCTTCTAGAATTCTGCCGATAAATACAGTGGTATATAGATGTAGTAATTTGTTATTTGGGATATGAGCAAGTGTTTTCATTCCTTTATCTATGGACTAAATCATTTTTCTACTCTCTACTCAAATCTATTTGTGTTGTACCGCGATGCGCATCAGTTGGTTTGTGCAATGGCCTGCACCCATTACTAAGTATATGCATATTTACTCAAGTAGAGCTAGTGCTATTAGCTATTCGGGTGTGTGAAATGAGTTTCTCAGTTGTTTTATCTCGGACGTCCCTGTGTATACAACTAGCTGTTATTCTGAACTGTCTCGCTATATAAGTCAGCCAATGTTCCATTCTTTGATCATAAGTAAATACTATGATTCATAACAGGATTGACTTGCATATATAACTGTAGTAGAACAAAAGCGGAGATACTTTTACAATTATAAACGATCAATAATATAACGCTACTACTCTTGATCTTCCCATTATGGTTTTATTACTTCATATACTGACAAAGTATCATCTTCGTGGCCTCATTTGCATAGTGATAACTAACTGCTTCTAATACTTCTCTGTAATTACATTACCTTATCCTACTCTTAATTTACGCTTATCATGATGTAATTACTGTTTTGTTTAAATTATTATAATCTTATATACCATAATGATAAAAGTAGACAATCGTAATCTCTTTATAGCCTCTATACTATTTATATTGCTTACTAATTCATAATATATACCCTCTGATATCGTATATTTCATGTTGATATTCCTTCATTCTATCCTACCTTCCTCTCTACTTAAGTGATGTCCTATAATGTCTTTTAACCTATGTATCATTTCATTTGATCGGGTGCATGAGCTCCTGATAAATCTATGTCAAAAGTTATGTATTTAAGTGTTCGAGGTGGTTATACCCTGAGATTAGGTCTTATCTCTGCCCCGTAGTATTTGAGGATAAGTGTTAGTTTCCGTGGCTGAACGACACTAACGACTCAACACCTCTGATTCAAACTATATTCTCTATATGTCACTTACAATATATACTTAGCTAACTTTTCTATACAGTTTTTGGGATGACTAGTCAGCATATATGTTCAATATACTCACTTATTTCCGAAAAAATGATGCTATTCTGAGCTGCTCTGATCCTTCTATAACTATCGTACTAATACTCTTGCTTTGCTCCTTCCCACTAGTTATATATTATTTCACCCCTATATAACCTTATAGCTTGGTTTAGATAAGATATTTTCTTTCGTTTTAGAAATTATTTTTATCGAAATTGTACCTTACTAAAAAAATACTTACTCACTGTCTTAGATCATCTGTGAAAATCTCTATTGCCTTTCTTTATGATATACAGCAGGGTTGTATACGCTACCGAGAATTATCGAGTGCTCGCAGTGGGATTACTCTTGGCGATATTATAATATTCTTCCTAATTATCAGAATCTTATGGTTTTCCGCGCCCCTTCCAGAAACTACTGGGTAAAAGTCTTATGTGGATGTGATTGGCGCTTGACATATCCAATAATGACATTTAGACCGCGATGTATGGCACCGGTCACTTATTTTGCTCTACTACAAGGCTTCCTTATATATAATAATACATTATAAGACATCACGTCACACAATAATAATATTCTGAAGACTAACACATACAAAGCTTTCTTATCATAAAATCGCATATCAATGCTTGTGCATGTTGGTTTGGATAGGGTAGCGATATTTTATTTCTTTATTTTTCTGTCAATATAGTGGTGTTCCTCAGGAAATCCTTTTTATAATATCTCTTTAATATTAATTCCTAGCTTTCATCAATGAAGTACTTCTTACACAACGAGTGTATGCTGTACTCACAATTGAGTCGACATTAAACTTCTACTCACAACTTGCATAAGATTTGCGCGGGATAGACGAGTTATCTTAACTTTGACACTGCATTACATTCTTACATACTTATTTAATTGAAATTACTGGTCAAACTCTCTATTTTACTATCTTAGGGATAATATGACGATCTAGTATTAATCTTATACGATTAGCTATGTACTCCTCATTATCTGAAATCGGTGGATGGGTAAATTCTATCACGACATGTGGGTAGTCGTCTCAGACGTTCGATGAGGAAACTTTAGTTCTTTAAGGACACTTAATCCTAATCTAATTTCTATTTTTCAATATTTTTGGCTTTCTATGTCTCTCTAAGACACTTAACTTTTCTTAATCTTCTTCTTCTGCAATTAGGAACCGGTTCGTACTCAGTATATTCTGTTTTGACAAGTCATATTTAGAGTATCATTCTTCCTACCAAAACTATTAAAAACAGATGAAGGGCAGTTTTGAACCAAGCTCATATATAATAACATCAAAACTGAGGTTTTTTTAGGGAAGATCTAACAGTTGTCGGGTTTAAGACTGGATATTGTTTCATTTTGGAAAACCGGTTCACTTTACTGGAAGCTTTTTCTTATTCGACGATAATCCACTGCTGCTGTCAAAAAGCAACGAATGAGAGAAAGGTGTGTATCTTCTGAGTTAATTAGAAGTGCGATCAGATTTTTTCAATTTTCGTGTTTCTACTCCACTTCAGTTCATTAAACTAACCTAATAGCTGTATGGGTACTCAATTCTCGCTACTCTAGTTGTATATGAGAGTATTCATGGCTACTCACTATCTCGCATCGCGCGGGGGCACCGGCCGGGCTCACTGGTTCTCATGACCACCGAGCTCACCTTCTCGATAGGGTCGAGTCAAGCCAAAAAGACTCTATAGAACTGTCCTGTTCATTTATAGCTTAATATTTTGATAACTTCTTAAATTTTTTTCATAATTTTGATTTGGTAATGATAGTTATTAGCTTATTTATGGCTTCTATTAATTCATATTATAGGTACTGTAAGATTGATCAAAGTGCTATAAGAGGAATCTATCTCACTATCGCTATTGTATCACACCATTATTATACACTTTAACTGAACGCCTACTCGTAGCATATTTACGGTGCTTTGTAGTGGAACATTTGAGTATTTTTGGTGTTGATAGTTTTTAGTTAGTCATTATAATTCATATTACCAGAACTGGTTCGCGTGCGGTATGTATCATTAATTATTTATATATATTTATTTTCTTATCCTGGCCTAATTATACCGTATATTATTCTGTTATTTCTGTCGGAATTCTCTTCCATTCGGACTTGTTGTTTCCTCATAACTTTCATTATTTATAATTTTCCTCACTTTATAAGCATTGCAGTTCTGTGGTTCATTTATATCGTAATTTGCGTATAGATATGGATATTATTTCGAGGAAGTTCAACACCCACTTACCTTGATAGTATAGTGTTCTTGCCCGATACTTCTGGAGTCAGTATACTGGTGACTTAAAATGATTAGGATTAACAAATTATAAATAGAATATAAGTGGTTTTCTACCTAAAATAATAGGAACTTCCTTAACTGATGAAAACTCTAATAGCACACGTTATTAATATTGTGATTATAAGAATTGGCACCTCTAATATATTATATATATACTTATGATCCGACTTTGAATATATTTATTTATAAGCTCGTAGATTTTTGATAATTAAAATAATAATTAATAACTGTAAATTCCTTCCAGGGTAAAAATATTACTTGCTTACGAGTTGACATAAATTAAAATTATAAAATAAAATCATAAAATAAATAAAACTAATATACTTCAGGAAAAGAGTCAGTTAAGAAGTGGTAAAACTATAGGCTTTAAATATATAAAGAAATCATAAAAAAAAGTCACTGAAGTCTGACCTTTTGTTACGGCCTTTCAGAGTACAAATTAATTGAACCCTACTTTTGGACAGATAGCAGGATTGATGAAATATTGTAGATCATTGCTTAGCAAATAATTATGATAATGCCGAAATATATTAAGTCAATTGAACTTATCATCATTTTCACCTTATACCAAATAATTGAATATCACACCAGTTAGCTTAAAAATTAACTTCATCGATGGATAAACAACCGAATTAGCAGATATCGGAGATGTCAATCAAGCGAGCAAAGATAATATCCAAATTTGCAGTCTATAGAGAGGAGAATGAGCGCTCTTAGCGAAACACATGAGTTTGCTGCCTACAAGAAGCAGAATCCTTTCATGGTGCGGTGGCATGAAAGATGGGCCAAGGGTTTTCATTACTATCAGTGCTCTGTGCAGGGCAAATAATTTATCGAGCTGACCTGCTAACATATCAGGTCGAAGAGAGCGTATTTATAGTGTAGGGTCCCAATGTAAACACCAAAAGGAACAGACTCTCGCCAGACATAGATACTAGTGGAAAGCTTAATGATTTTTGCATCACATATTTTGGTGAATTTTTTGAACCTTGCATCCTTGAATGATTCTATCTGTAAGACTGGCTAGGATTATGTCATGGTTTGAGTAATAGCGTTTTTTTTTATTTTAACTTATTCGGCTGATTAATTGAGGTTCTTTCTTTCATTATTTTCATATTCTTTAATTAATAAGTGTTTTTATAACCATAGTCTTGGTACAAGTTGTAATCAATAGTTGAACGACTTAAAAGCTAGTAGCTAAACTTTGTTTAATACTTTCTGGAAAATGGAAATTGGCGATATTCTATTAAAATAAACACAAAAACCATAAAAAAGTTACTAATATTATATTTGCCATTATTTGTTGTCCCTAAAGGTACTATTTTAATTTTTATAAAAATAAAATATACTTGGGCACAACCAAAAAATATGAATAATACGAATGATAAGTATTGGTTTTTGTACAGGAAAATGCAATCTTGAGTTGCTTAGCAGTGCACAAATGTTCTATCTTATTGACTGCGGGTGTATTTATTTATATTACATTAAAGTATCGGTATCGTATCGATCAGTGGTTGGCCATTGGGACGTGCGTATTGACGGACTCGGCAACGGGCCATGTTCTGCGACCACAGCTAAATGAAAAAAGATAGAATAGAGTATCGGTTCAGTATCGGTATCGGTATCGGCCTCTTTTCTGTTATCGGTACAGAATATCCTTATGATATAGCTTATATTATAACATGCTTTTTATAAGCGTTCTCGGTTAAACAAGATGTTAACCACATCATATACTATTGTTATACTTCACAAGTATTAATAAAAAGTTGCTCCCCCAGTTCTACACACGCCATCGGAATGACGTATCTTAACAATTCGTTAACAAAAAAAAAATAAATAAATTAATAAATAAATAAAAGTTTCCCACACACGGAATTTTCAATAACAAATTGCATACTCGTATTTTCTCTTAAAATAGGCTGTCTGAGGGCTTCTCAGGATTCGTTCAAGGCGGCATTGGGGATGTTCGGTGCTTTTCAAGATTAAGGCCTTCTCATTAAAGGAAATACGATGTTTAATCCTTGGAGCTCATAGCAAGTATTGTTTATGGTTTAGCCTGAAAAAATTCAAAGTCATCTGGGAGTGTAACGGTCATGAATTCCTTTAGACCAAGTTAAAAAGAACCTATCAGTAAGCCTATAAATGAGATTTTAAGAAAACACAGGCTGGTGACAATAACACAAAAAAGTAATGAATCGATAGATGATTACGATTGCTGTCTTGCAAAAACTGAGCCTTTTCTGTAATTTCGAAGATGTAACAGCTGAAACATATCGTAATGAATGAATACATACAGGATTCTTTCATCTCCGGACTATCTAGCTCATTAATTCAAAGTAGACTGCTGGAGAACGGGGATTTGACATTTGAGGAAGTATGGAAACAAGCACGTGCTCTAGAATTAGCTTCTAAAAATTCGCTGACATACTTTTCAAGCTTATTAGAAGGTACCCTTGATGGCCGAAGCCACGGAAAATTTGATTAAGAGGTTGCGACGGCTTCATGTCTTCTTATTCATTGTCATCCGATAATGGAGTAAAAAAACCTATTGAGAATCAAGACTGTCAGGAGATCATTTGGCAATGAGTTGGTTCAAGTGAAATATTTAATTCAGAAGGTCAGTGGTTCTATATTTTTGTGGGTAACGGTACCGTTATCGCACGCACTGAGAAGGTCTAGCACTGTCCTGCTCGGATTGTGGCTATGTATTTAAAGTCAAAAAAGCAGTGTCATTTCTCAAAGGTATGTAGGAATAGGAAGAAATGTTCACATTAAATGCGTTCAATATTTAAGAAAAGTCCTTTCATCCCGTATAGTGACGTTCAGTTCGGGTTGTAAGGGAAAGAAGGGATTGAAGGAAGGGTTGAAGGGAAGAAGGGTTGAAGGAAGGTTTGTTTTCATAGATTTCGGAAAAGTTTCTGCTAAATTTTATTGAATAATTCGTGTAGTTGCAGAAAAAGTTAGATTGACTAATGATCGG
Source organism: Trachelipus rathkii (assembly GCA_015478945.1). NCBI lineage: Eukaryota > Metazoa > Arthropoda > Malacostraca > Isopoda > Trachelipodidae > Trachelipus > Trachelipus rathkii. Next base: position 14,502 of record JABUQX010132865.1, on the reverse strand, counting down.
GCTTGGACGCAGGAGTGTCAATAATATCTATCGCGCATCGTAAGCAAGTTATGGTGGACACGGAAATTTAAAAACTATTGGTACTGGTTAAGCCCTAGAACAGTTAACGTGGAGAATATGAAAATGCTTTGAAACAACAGACATATATTCCATTTCTGGTTTCTTCCATGAAAGTGTGGGTGTTGTGCACCGCTAGGACGTGATCTTTAGGTATTGTTTCCTGTTTCTTAATGTTACTACTCGGTTGGCGGCTCGGGATTAGAGATTTTAAATTGAAATTGTGGATCGTAAAAGAGTTAAGCTGGTGGGGTACAGAAAACCTGAAGTTAGTTCTTTAGCAGCACTAAGAAATGACCGAGAGTCTAGCGGCTCTCGATATTTTTCGAAATCTTGTCCACAATCCTAATCCAATTTTCCATTTCGCGACAAATCACGCAAGTTAAAACTTTCTGCAGGATTTGGGATTTTATTAAATCAGAAGTAGATAGGATGTTCAGGGAAGATATAATTGAGAGTAGTAACTCCCCTTGGAGGGCTCAAGTGTGCATGCGTTGTTGGAAAATAAACTAAGAAGAAGAATAGAGTAGTCGGATTTAAACTCAGAAACATATAATAAATTTTACCTTTATGTTGGATGCTTATCATTCAGTTGCAGAGCTAGAGGATTTGTTAACAAAGCATTTCTTGTTATGACTAGTTATTTTAAAGATGACTTTGGCCTTGCGATGAGAAGTGCTTACCATTGTGTTCCTCTTCACTCTGATGACAAAGTTTATACTGCATTTGAAGCGAATGGTGAGTTATTTCAGTTTAAAAGATTGAGTTTTGGTCTTACAAATGGGGTATCATGTTTCCAGAGAGTTATGAACTCAATTATTAATCAAAACAGTCTTAAAGATTGCTTCGCTTACTTAGATGATGTTACAGTTTGCGGTAAGAATAAGGAGGAGCATGACAGAATTTGTCGCAAGTTCTTGAAGGTAGGCTCATTAGTATAATTGATCTGCTAACGAGAAAGAATAAATGTATTTTTTGCGAGAAACTTATTCGCCCGCGTATTTGGGGGATATGAAATTGTCGGACTGCAGGGAACTTAGACCATGACCCCATCAAGATTTGAATCTCTTAGGAGAGAATGCCATCCATGGTAACAAAAAAAATCGTTATCTTCCGATTCAAAGGAATTGGTTTGCGTTACTATTTTGCACATAGAATACGGGTGCCGTCAATTGTTTCTCAACAGAATAACGGCCCTTTAATTGAAGACTAATATTGCCGGTTGAATAGTGGCGTCGGCACCCAGAACTATTAAGAACGCTACCAAAGATGCTTATGCAATGAACTGCCCGTTAAAGGGAGTATAGAACCCGAAAAAGAGCTTTTAAAAGGGAGTAAAACTGACGCCATCGGAAGTCAGCTATTGCGGACCTTTAAGGTTCATTAAATGAGCGAACTATAGTGTTGCTTCTGCTTTTGGTCGCAGAACACACTACTATAATTCAATCTTGAAAGGATAACATTGTGATGTAGAGAAGGAGGCATGATGCCTATACAGTGAATGAGGCTATTCGTACGTTGGCTGATCATTAATGTTATTAGGGAAAGCCCTGTACTACTTATAACTGATTCAAAAATCGGTTTTTGATTTAGTTTGATAATAGTAAAAAGGGTAGAAATTAGAAAATAATGAGAAAATTGCTAGGGTGGGGTTAAGAATTGATAATAGCTTATACATTTGTGAGATAGTTCATTGTGGCTGGGGGTCCATTAAAGTGCTCTCCGACCTAGCCGTTATCTATGACCATCATACGCTCTGCAGTAATGATGATAATTTAGATGGAATTACAGTAATCGGATTATGTTCATCAGGAGTAACGTCGTCTGATGACATCTTTTTGTTCGTCATCGATCTGGTCTGGGCCGGGGTAGTGGCGAAAGTTTGGCCTTACTCAGTGGGAAGATGTTTAAGAGGACTTCTTGGCCAAATGTCGACGTGTCGCAAATTAAAACGAAAATTTGTGAATATCTCCAAGATGCACCCGTAAGAGCTTTATTATTGCGGCTCTTACCGTCGCGTTTGCAGGTCAGTGATTAGATTATGGATTTCACAAGGGAATGCGACCGGCTTCCTCTTCGGCTATCTCAAAAAAATAGATAATTTGCCTGAGATCGCTCGATTGAGACTCGAATAAGGGCGAAAATTAGTCTCTCCAGCTCCGGTTCTCTCCCGCTTTTGTGCTTGCCTTGCTCAGATACTGTCTGCTTCTACAGTTATTAATTGCTTAATTAAGCTATTCTCTGTTTTTGGACTTCCTGGATATGTTCAATCGGATAGGGGTAGTTCATTCATGTCTTCAGAAGTAAAGGATTTTTTGTATTCAAAAGGAGTGAATACTAGTAGGACTACTCCCTATCATGCTATTGGAAATGGTCAATGTGAACGTTATGTGGGAATAATCTGGAAAACTGTTACAATGGCTTTGGAATAAAAGGGCTTCAAATTAAGTGATTGGACAGAAAGTATGGATGATGCTCTTGGGTCATTCATTGCATTCACTATTGTGTACCTCGACAAACAGTAACTCCTTCAATGACACGTTTTTTTTTTAAAATTTTTTATTTTAACACTTTCCAGAAAAAAACAGATTCTGGTCAATCATTACCAACTTGGTTGTTGTCGCCTGGTAAGGTAATTGTATTTTAAAATAGGGTTTAATCGAGCGTAAGGATGAAACTCTGGTACGAGGAGGTGGGAACTATTGGAATCCGAACTCTAGTTATGCTTCCGTTCGTTTTCGCAAATGGTAGAGAGACACTAGTATCTCTTAGGGATTCTAGCAAGACCGGCTGAAGAAACAATATGGAAGGTACTGTAAATTAAGGTAGGGGGGCGAAGATTGCAATTAAATGTAGCTTCACAATGTGACTACTTAGTTTGTTGTAATTATTGTCATTGCTTTAGTGTCATTGGTTTTGGCTGGAATCGAACTAAAAGTAAAGTTGTGCTTATATCACGAATTTTAAGTTAGATAAAAGGCTAGAAGAAAACTCCTGTACTCTTTTCTTTCTCAAATAAATAGCTCGAGAGTATATATAATAATATAATAGTGTGTACATTATATATATATATTACTATATATATATATATATATATATATATATATATATATATCAAAATCAATATATTTTGAATGCATGGAACAAACATTTACCTATAGGGGACTCCACCCTCCCATCCATGAGTGAAGTGGAGTTTACTCTTTCACTACATATCAATATTTATTGAATACCAATTTTGTATCCATATATGTCTATTGATATATCAATATAAAAAATGGCATTCTCCATATACGATAAGAGGTATGTTAAATTTTTAGGTTTATGGTAATTTTATTGTACAAAAGTGTTTTCCTTAAATTCATTAGCCTTTCTCTAGTGTATGTTTATTTTGTTACTCTTGGTTTCGGTAATAGTAGTGCAGAGGGGTGTCACCCCCAATTTTTATGAAAATCACAGAAAATACTCTAAAAAAAATAATGGTAATAGTAGCGCAGAGTGACTTCACCCCCGATTTTTATAAAAATCAATCTATACTCTAAAAAAATAATAATGAAGAATAAAAAAAACAAACGTGGCAGTCTCTTTAGAGAAAAAAGTTAAAGCCCCTCAAAGTTGTTAAAACTCCCATAGGATTCTTATATAATAAATAAATAAAAAAAAAAAAAAAAAATTATACAAAAAAATATATATATATATATATATATATATAATATAATATATAAATATATATATATATATATATATATATATATATATATTATATATATATATGATATATATATAATCCTGAGATGGTATATTTATATATATTATATATATGGTATTATATATATATATAATATATAATTATTATATATATTATAGTATAATATTATATTATATATATATTATTTATTAAGATATTACTCTAAAAAAAATAATAATCGAGAGCATAAACAATTGAATGATTTAAGGGTATTTAGGAAGAAAAAGTTAAGCCTCTGCAAAGTTTAAAACATTTTCCGATAGGCTTTTTCTTATAAAAAAATAGTGGGCTCCTGCTTGCTTTAAGAGGCCATTCCATAGGTTTCCAAGGTTTAATGAAAGATTATATTTTAAGTATAGCATTAGATTTTCTCTATGTAACTATATTAACCTAGCAAACACATCATAACCTGAACAGAGGGTGAAATGAGAAAGATTCTGTCTGCATTGGATAAAAATATGAAAAGTCTAAGGGAGTTTTAACAAACTGTTAAAGAGGCTGTTACACTTTTTTCCTAAGAGGCCGCCATGTTTGTTTTTTTTTAATTAATTCTATTATTATTTTTTAAGAGTATACTCTGTGATTTTCATATAAATCCGGGGGTGAAGCCCCTCTGTGCTACCATTAGCCAAAAAATAATAATGAATAAACTGAAAAGAAATCGGTGGCTCTTATAGGAAAAAAGGGTTACAGGCCTCTTGAAGTTGTTAAAAATCCCCATGGGAATTTAATAAAAAAAAATAAATAATAAATCATAGGATATAGCTACTCCAAAAAATAATGATTAAAAAAAAACAGTAAACTGATTATCACTCTTATTAGGAAAAAAAAGTTCAGCCTCTGAAGTTTTAAAGATATTTCCGCCATAGTTATGTATGGGCTTTCGCAATATAAAAATTATTAATGGTCCTCCTGCTTCGCTTTTAAGAGGGTGCATCCTATGATAAGGGTTGGTTATGTGACAGCTAAATCGTGAGGAGGCATTACGGTAACTCAATTGTACTTAAGCAACTGAGAAATTTTAATAGTACAACGCAATGGTATCAAAGAATTTCTTTGAAGTTTTTTTTAAGGTCGGATTGACGATACTTTTAATAGGTGGTGATCGTAAGTTCGCGTCCTGTCTTAGATTAGTGCTTTAAAAAGTTGACAAAGAATACGCTACAGGAAGTACCAAACGACGCGACACTGGTAAGAAAAGACTATGGTGTGCTTTCTAACGAGGGGATTCTTAAGCAAGCGGGAAAAGCGAGAATTTTTTAGGTGCATGTGAGTGCTGTGTATTTGTGTGGTCGTGTAGCGGATGAAGAAATAATATCTGAAATGATGTTTCAAGCGTTATTCCGATACAAGTACGATTTTTTGATTTGTCCGATATTACAAATTTTTTAGCAAACGATGTTTTAGAGAGACGGAGTTTTAATTCAACAGTATAAATAATATAGCGTTTAAGTAGTCCGTTTTCCGTTTTCGTTTTTGCCTTTTGTGCTACGACGGTGAAAGGTATGTGGATAAGAAGGAGATTCGGCATAAGATTCCAGTTTTAGGCACGATTTCGAGGCGCATAGAAAATCGGACACCGAATATTGGTTTTACAAAAATTATTTGATCAGGCTGGTCTATTATGGATATAATGTCATGTATGAATAAAGAAAATTAAGAAAAAAAATTATCAAAGAGTGGTTTTTATATCGAAAATTATATGTTCAAACATCTTATTGTGATGGAGTTTGTTATCATTCGATTTTGGAAAGAAGCTGAGAAATTCAGATTTAACAGCTTAAATGTTCATGAATGAAACCTTCAATTGTCATCACAGAATCACGGAACTACTGACCAGCAGTGTTCGTCAATCTATATTTGTTTACAGTTTTTGTCTTGATGTTATCGTTAGCATTTTCCTAAAATTATGCGTGGTTTAAGTCACGGGGCAAAAGTAGACGCTAACAGAAATTTAGAGGAAGAGTTACTAAACGTTTCGATTAGTGCATTCTGTCTAAATTCTGTGCAATTAAAAATTAGATGAAGAGCGACTTTTTTGTAGCAAATATTTTTCTGGCCCATAAATTTTGTTACGCGCAAAAGTGCAGAGAAGAATCCGAAAGAACCCTAGCCTTTAATATTTATTACTATGAATCAAAGTTTGCTATGATTTTATATTAAAAAATTGTATGTGTTATTTAAAGGGAAAAAGTATTGCAAAACAAATTTTTTACCGTATGTATAAAAAAATTATTTATTATATACATTATTGATAGTTTATATAATTATATATTGTATTATCCTAGTATATATATATTTATATTGATTTAGTATATATACAAATAACAATAATTCGGGCGGGGTGTCATATATATATAATATATATATATATATATACTTATATATTATATATATATATTAGGGGTGTAGGAACTGAATTTTCAGTTCCGCGCCGGAACCGGAATTAGCCGGATTCACAAAAAAAATTTATCCAGCCCTATAGGCGGAATTTTTTTTTTAAAATAATGCTCCATTGAAACCCAAAAATATAAAGTAAAAAGAAAAACAAAGCATATTACTAATATAAGATTCTAATCAGTTATAACTCTCTCTTATATTTAGTTAAACGCCACTCTTTCATGAAGCATATTGGAAAATCATCATTGAAGAGAATCTGTTTAGTGCAAAATTTTTAAATAGTAAAAGGGAGAGTCTTTTATTTTCTAGAACTGGGGAAACCACAAAAGAGCAAAGATCAAGCCGTGAAATAAGCGAGTTTTGAGGAGAGTTTCTCACTAACAAAAAAGATTGGCATATCAATGACCCCAATCACAGAAAATAATGAATTTTAATCGCAATGAGTAGCCAGCCATTCACAGTCACAAAACAACGTGAATCTACTCATAGAACTCTTGCCCATTTGCAAAACCAAAATATCATTCTTGTACATTTGACATGTATTCTTTAAACTGTTTCAACGTATATTTTTGGTAAGCGAATCAATGAATCGGAGAGAATCCAGGTGCCAGTTGAAATTTGGCTGCGGACTTATAATGAGCAAAATGAGATGTGTTTACGAACCCATAGAACTTGAATTGATAGTTTCACGTTCCTAAGGCGTATCATGAGCATCCCCTGAATGGGGTCTCATGGAAGAAAAAAGGAGAACACATTAGAATTGCTTAATAAGGCGAAGCACGGAGGAAACGAATGCGTGCAAGGCGATGATTTCCATTGAACAATCAGAAACGGTAAGGTACCACACACGAGTTAGGGACGGAACCCTAAAAAGGGCGGCTTTACCCTTAAAATGAGATTTTATAGTGAGTTTCAGCTACATTTGATATATTACATTTTTTTTTTTACACGCTTGTCACCGCACACTCACTGGCAGAAGACCACCCTACCTTCAAGGGAGGGGCCGTGTTTCATGCCTCAGAAGCCTCACCAACTAATGCAAAATTACGCAGATGAGCCACAACGCAGGCCTTTGAATGTGAGGGGCAGATTAAATTCAGCAGGAAAACGCAGAAGATGGAAGAGAATTTCCACAGAACAGAAGGTGGCAGAAAAGAAGGAAGCACCGCAGCGAACTAACCTGGAGTTACCAATATCCACACAAAACTTCGTGCGCAGACACAGCACCCCTTCATGCCTACCGAGGGCCGTCGTTAAAGGCTGACGGGTACGCGAGTGATTAAGCTCCTCGAGCACTCTGCGCTGCCGGTTACCTAATAGAAAAGAGATAACAGCAATCCCAAGACGATTCTAAGATTCCTCTTCCTCCTCCTTCTCCTCTCCAGGGGGATGTCCTATATGGCCATTGCCTTGTGCATTACATTGCACGACGTGCCCATGGGTTCCCTGAAATCTCGCATGAACGTTAGAAGAGATAAAGCACCAACATCGCGCCCGCTAAGATAGAGGCCGTCAAGTGAAGTGCCGAAAGTAACGCAACAGTTTATAAAGTCTTCTCTTTGGCCTTTGACTCGACCCTGTCCCAAAACTGGCGTGTTGAAACCAGAGCCCCCCCAGATTATGAGAGCAGTACTCCATACCAAGGCGGATGAGGGCCTTTCTATAGCTGGAGTAACTGGCAGAAGAAGCAAAAAAAGTCACGCAGTTCTAAACAGAACTTCCCAGTTTCTTTGAGGCCTCCTTAGCAACCGTTGTGAATGGAAGTTTCCAAGACATTTTATGTTTATGTTTAAGCGCCAAGGATGTTCTATATTGTCAAACAGGAGGAGACGAGAGCGAACCGTCTGTCGAAAGAGAAGGAACAGTTGGAAGGTGTTTTAGAGAAGGCGATATGTGAAGAAGTTTTGAGTTTTTAAAGAATTAAATTTCACAAGGTTGAGGGAACCCCGGGGGGGGGGGGGGGACTTTTTTTTTTTTTTTCTTCCCCACCCCCGACAATTCTATCCAGATCAGCGAAAATAGAATCGTAAAGATTAGACGAGAGCAATTCTAGAAGCAAAAGAGGGAGCCAGAATTGAAATGCAGTTGAAGAAGATGAAGAGTCGCAGTCATTGTCATTACGACAGTGGATAGAGTAGATGCTGCATGGTGAGAAGATCATTTAATGCAAAGCTTAAGAATTAAAGCAGGGAAGATAAGACAGAACTCTCTGAGGAACACCCACAATTGAACAGAAAAGAAGAAGTCGCCCGTCAACAAACAGACCGATATTGCAGCGATTTGAGCGAGAAAGCTAGACATTAAGTGAGCAAAGAGAAGGTAAGCAAAGAGAAAGAGGAAACCAAAGGAGGGGGGAAGCTTGGAGAGCAGTGACGTCGTGCCATACCCAGTCAAATGCTTTGGATATAGTCAAGTGCCACCACGAAGCTCTTCCCCGTCAGTTCCTAAGCGGCGCGAAACCATAAATCCAGTAAGATTAGGCAAAGTATATCGTCAGTAGACTCGAGCGCCCGGAAAGCCGTACTGGCGCATTCGCGAAAAAGTGCAATGAGCATTCCAGCACATGATCTAAGAAGGAAATGAGAGTTGAGAAGGGTTTCAAAGATCTATTAAGATAGAATAACAAGTGCAGAGCCTATTAGCGGCCGATAGTTAGTAGGGCATTCAGAGCGGCCTTCCTTTTTTCGGAACCGGCCCTGGACGATGTGCGTGCTTTCCAACACTGAGCCGCGAAAATGTATGTATTGAAAAACAGAAGAATATAGTTGACGAGGGGGAGCGGGCCATGCACGGAAGCACACTCCCTCAAAACACGGGGCAAAATACCATTCGGGCGCCACCCGCCTTTCTACGTTCATAGATTTCAGGCAACCCATGCAACCGATCAAATGTAATCACAGGCAATGGCATAGGACAACTGAGAGGAGCAAGGAGCCGAGCGAAGAGCGAATGCCAGACATCGGATCCACGGTGAGTAAGAGGAAAAAAGGCAGACCAAAGAGCATTTGCTTTTCAGTGCGAGAATTAGCAACAGAACCATTCGAAGCGAATAAGAGGAGAAAGCCAGATTTACAGAAGTTGTTTAGAGATGTTTTTTGGCAAAGCAGGGCCAGAAAAAGATTTTATCAGTGGCGAACCATAGGAGGTTAGCTCACTTCGTTTGATTGCAAAGCCCGCTTTGCTCGCTCGAAGAGCGTATCACCCGGCAACGATTCTAGCCTGAATGAAAATTTAAGCAAGAGCTTTTGATAGCAGGAGGAACGAGAATTTTTTCCACTCCGATAACTCACTTGTCTCTAGCCCTGAATGGGCCAGAGACACAAAAGCACGATCGAACCAATGGATTAATTGAGGCAGAGAAGAGATTTAGTCGAAGAAGCGATTGAACCTGCTTCATCCTTCAACGATACAGCTCCCAACCTTATCGCAGAAACTGCAAGCCGTGTCCAGCAAGTCAAAGCCCAGTCATTTCCAATTTATTAGTTTAGGCGTAGAAACGACGCAAGTGCCCCCAAATTCGGCCCCGATCAAAGTGTCAGAAAAAAACGCGTAGGGGGGCAGGATGGAAGCTGTTGGAGAGAAGTATATATATTAAAAATTAAGAGATATTAAGGTTTGCTGTGAGATTTAATAATAGGCGAGGAAGTGTTGTATTCTATTAGCAGAGAAGGACTAGTTGGTTGAAAACATAAGTCAAGCGTGTTTCAGAATTGGTTGCGCGACGATCCGCGAATATATGTGTGTGGGTTCTTAATTAGTTGCTCTCCAGATCGTTGAGAAATGCTGAATCATTCAGCTTCCTCCCCACCTAAATCAGTATGAGAGGACCCCAACCATCAGTGTTTGTGTACATAGCACGATCACTATAGCAAAACGTATATTCCGAACAATATATATGAATCTTAGCAACAAAGAGCTTATTAATTATTTGGTCACTTTCTTTTATATCTCTCTAACTAACTTTCTTTACATCAATCTTTCATAAATACATCTGGTCTGTTTATATCTCTACTAATTATCCTAAACTATTTGACTATCCACATACAAACTTATTTAATGTACAACACGTCTCTCTGTCTGTAATGTCTCTCTCTCCTCTCTCTCTCTCTCTCTCTCTCTTCTCTCTCTCTCTCTCTCTCTCTCTCTCTCTCCTCTCTCTCCTCCTTTACTTCTCTAGCAGATTATTTTTTCCCAAACCTCTAAACTATCGTCACCTGATGCTATTCGCATGACTGTTTCTCATACTGTGGCACATGATTGTTTCGACTCTAAAACGTGCAGGTTTTTATTTCAATAAGTTTGCATGCTGGTGACTATTTATACTTTTCACCAATATTCAAATCTCATTTTCTTTTATAAACATAAACTATTAAATTTTTTTATTCATGATGAAACATTTATATTTTGTTTAGTTTTATTTTACATTTTTATTTGTTAAAGTTTTTTTATTTTATTAACTTTAGTTTACATTTATTTTATTTTAATTTATTTTTAAAATTTATTTATCTATTAAACATTTTGTTTTTTCTACTAAAAAAAATAATTTTTTATTAAAAATATGTACATTATTGACCCTAAAGCAGTAAAGCAATAACGCGTGACAGAATGGGATGAAGCCTGGGAGGTGGTGTTTGCACTACTGCTTTGCTGTTTTACTGCTTTAAGTCATATTTGAGCACATTTTGTATACATAACAAAAATATGTTCATTGAATCAACACAACATAAATAAATCAAACTAATCAACACCACCCTTTACATGTCCGTGATCCAATATTTAAGCGATTAAAGTCATATATAAACTTTATTATTTGTTTAACGTAACATGAAAATTTGTTCTTTGGATGATCATTGTAATAAAATTATTAAAAACATGTTATGTTTTTACTATTTTTTTTTTTATTTTTTTTTATGTTTATAACAAAAATATCAATTAATTAAGAAATCAATAAAGAAACTCTACTCAACCACACCCCAGCCCCATACTCCTCGGCCGCAATTCATTGCTTAAGCGATTAAAGTTATTTGAACCCTTATTTTGTATAAACTTAGCTTGAAAACAACTTCATTGTATATTTGGAACATTGGAATTTCTAGGTATCATTACATGTAAAATATTCATTCCACAGGGTTTACTTTTTCTATATATACGAAGGAGACATTCTATAAATTTATTATTATTATTATTATTATTATTATTATTATTATTATTATTATTATTATTATTATTATTATTATTATTATTATTATTATTATTATTATTATTATTATTATTATTATTATTATTATTATTATTATTATTATTATTATTAATAACAGTCAAACTAATATGTGGTGTTACTATTTAGATAACATTCCATAATACACTGCCCGTAGTCTTGATATAAGATTTAGTTATCATTGCTGTAATTTAACTATATATACTATATATATATTATATATAATATATATATATATATATATATAATATATATATATATATATATATATATATATATATATATTACTATATATATATATATATATATATATATATATATATATATATATATATATATATATATCACAAAACAATGCGATGTTGCCAAATTATCGCTATTTGCTCTTTTGCCAAATTTCACTAGATTGAATAATTATTTCACTAGCATTATAATTTATTTTTTTAAAAGTATTATGAAAACATAGGAACCCGATGCATAATCTGCCGTGCATGTGTCTTAGCCTGCTCCGCGTGCTGACGATGGTTAGACATTCAAGGTGCACTACGCCCTAATTACCATCTATCTTCTCTGTGTCAAATGTACCATTTAACTTTTACGATAAGAGAGCTGTTGAAAGTGCATACCTTTAGGCCGCCTGAATCAATATAAATTGCTTATCTTACAGAACCTTCATCCGACCAACTAGGAAGTAACAGCGCGCGCTGAACCATATTTTACAACATGCCCGTTGGTAGATTGAATATTATTCTTTTATCATACGAAAATCTGGACCATTCCATCATTCCCAAGATATCCCGTCAGTCTATAATCGAGTATATCACTTCCTCCTACCACGAAAACCGTGTCAGGCAATCACATAGAATGATGTAATGATAAACACATACTGACCACCCACCCCTATGTATGTTAACATCGTCAATCTGCCATACCATCCAATATGTAACGATCGAGCGAAAAAGGTTCATAATTTCATTCCCAAAATACACAGGTATAGAGATGAGAGCGATTAAATCACTATCCTCACCTGATCTCCGAAGAGAAATCCACTTCCCAGTTAGCCATCGATGGATTATTTTTGATTAGATTCCATTAATTATGAATGATTAACAAATTATGTGATGGTGGAAGATATATTATTGATTATATCGAACATTCAATATTAGTATATCATAATGTATTGATTCATTAGATAAATATAATATTATAAATATTATTTATAATACATTTAAAATGAGTTGCTGGTCGTGTGTATTGATATGTGCAAATCAAATAAGTTGTTTACTCTGCTTTAAGAATATTCTTATATTCGGAGATATTTACTCTGCTTGAATTTATAAATATCACCACGAATGTTGACGATACTCGTTAAAACAGACTACAATAAATGGCTGACGAGTGAACAAGAGTTTACCTTACATCACAAAATGCCATCCAAGGTGTTCAAATAAAGCCGTGAGAACAAAGAGTAACCCGGTAAGCCCAAAACTAACCTTCGACGCGTACTTTATCTATCGGAGTATACTATGTAGCATAGTGTAAATAGTAAAATTAACATTATTAATAGATCACTAATTAGTATATACCTACTAAAATTTGTCATATTCATCACTTAGTGACACAACACTTAACACTACTCCACATGAGATTCATCGAAAGGAAAAGTACGGAAACACCCATACACGCCAAAAGCTGTGTACAAACTAAATCATTCAGCTTCATTTTAGTGCGATAATTTATCTAAAAACGTGATTACTTATATAACGAACACCAAATATTGTAATATAAAAAAAAGATAATTATCTTCATTATTATTAATTTATTATATCCTCTTAGCTCGCATTATTATCCGTATTATTATTATTTTATTCACTTATGGAGTATCTGAACTTCTCTATCTCTGCAAGTAATACCTTGAGTCATTAATACCATCTCTAAATTATTATGGTATATTAATAATAATCACTCACTTACACCAAATATCGGAGAATTATTATTATTATTATTATTGTTGAATCTATTATTATATTATTATCTAATTCACTCTCAAGTATAATTAAGTATGTAATCCAACTCTAAAATTAATCCTATTATTTCATTATATCTCTCTATTACTTCTCCTAAATTGACTTCCATCAAGATTAATTATACTTATTATATTATATGGATTGGATTATTATTATGGATCCAGAAAAGCTGCTCGAATAATTTAGTATTATCTATTATGATTATTATTCATTATTATTGTATTAAGCTATGAAGTAATTTTTGAATTATTCTAAATTTACCGTGGTCGATATTAATTCAGTATAATATATGGATTATTATTACAGTTCCATACACAACCAACATTATTATTTATTATTATTATTATTATGTAATATTATATATTAGACCTGTCATATTCTTCTACTATTTTATTTTTATTATTAGTATTGTATTATTATTATTTTTATTGAATTATTTATTATTATTATCCTATTATATTATGTATTTATATATTCTTTAATTTCGACATTAACCATTATATATTATTATTTATTCATTAATTATTATTTATTCACTTATTATTAAATTACATACACTTAATTATTATTATTAGTTGATTATTATTATTATATATTCATTATTATTATTATATTATTATTATTTATTATTATTATTATTACACACCATGTATTTTAAAGAGAACCAATAAACACGCATGGACACTTCGATGTAGATTATAAGTAAATAATGATCAGCCAAAATATGTCATCTACTTCACGCTGATTGAGAAATCACTCACTATATATATATTATATATATAAGTAGAATTATATAAGCCCCTCTGTGATACTATATATATATAATATATTAAGGTAGTCATGCATTTATTTATTTATAGTATATATATACATATTTGTATCGAATTATATATTATATATTGATCACACAAATAAAATACATCTAAGTACTACTATATCCAGGGTGATATATCAGAGTTGACCGTTATATAATTATATAATTACTATGTAACCACTTAGGTTTATACCTAATAAGGCTAGTTTCCGTATTAGGTTATAAGGTATATTTTCTA
>JABUQX010132864.1:0-32710 GCA_015478945.1 Trachelipus rathkii | reverse complement strand
TTATATATATATATACATATATATATATAGTATTAAAATTTTGCTACTGACAATTCATGAACTTCTCAAAGCAAAAGCTATGTTATATATATATATATATATATATATATATATATATATATATAAGTATATATATATATATATATATATATATATATATATATATATATATATATATATATATATATATATATATATATATATATATAACTCTTTTTGCTAATACTTTCATATCGTCGGATATATATATTATTATTACATATATATATATATATATATATATATATATATTATATTAATATATTATTGTTAGTAAAGATATGCTATATATATTATTATTGCTATATATATAAGCGCAGTTACATACTAAGTTATTGTTATTGGCTGGTATATATATATATATATATATATATTTAAAGATATATATATATATATATATATATATATTTATATATATTCTGTAATAAGTTGCATAAATAGCACTTATAAATTAGATTCTTTTTCGTATTATAGCAAAATTTATAATACTTTTTTTTATAAAACCCAATAAAAACAATAAATTAGCATTAAATATGCATATCTAGTGGTTTACATTTGGTAAAACATTTAACTTCTCACAAACAGTAGAAAGAAATAATAATAAAAAAATAATAGTCTACCTTCAAAAATTTATGAATTGGCAACTCGTTTACCTACGGTACCAATTCGTACCACTTGGAAAAATATGATTTGTAAAGAAATAAAATAATTAAATAGCCTAATTATGTTATAAATACGTTCTAGGATAGTTAATTTACTAAATCAATCAAATAAATTTCTAGGTACACACCTTTATATCAAATAATTCCAAAACTCGTACAGCCAATTTTCACAGAACCGAAATTTTCGACATCTGAATCAAAATGTAAATATTAAAACTATCACATGTAAGTTAGATGCCATTTATCACCACAAAATAAATCTTGATGCGTAACTTGAGTGTACCATAGGTTTTAAACCTAAAATTTTTACTCATGATAAATTTTATAGCTATTTTAAATTGCTTGACATGAGAGTATAATCAGTATGAAAAGGGTTAAAGGGCCTAACATAGCATAAAAAATGTCGTTGGGATCTCATACATCTTCTAATATAGTACCACCAAGAACCGATACTAATGCAATCATCTGATATCTTATTTACTACTTCTTCTCCGGATGCAAAGACAAAGAATTAACCTTCTTGACCTGATGTCTGAATAAATCCAAAGCAGCAACATCATTTCCTAGATTAGAGACAAGTCCCGCAGGAGGAAATGTATTTATGACTCCTAGTATTTATAAAGATACTTCTAAAGGTGCTCTTTCCAAAGATCCAAGAAGAACAAAAACATATTTCATTCTTTCTCTGAACAATGTAAATTACATAAAAGTAAAAGGCATTAAAATTTCAACAAAATTTAATTTCAATTATAATAATTATATTTATTTATATCAGTGTTGCACAATTTAAAACCTTTCGATGTTTTTTTTTAATTAGTTTAATTAATTTTCCGAAAATCACAAAATTTGATACATTGTGATTTTATTTAATAACAGGCAATTATATATATATATATATATATATATATATATTTCGATATATATACATATATTATTGCAATATTATTATATATATATATATATATATCTATATATATATATATATATATATATATATATATATATATATATATATGTATATATATATATATATATATATATATATATATATATATATATATATATATATATATAGAGTTTTTATATATATATATATTTTTAATATATATATATATATATATTTATATATATTATATTATACATATATTTATATATATATATATATATATATATATATATATATTATAGAGTAGATTTCGAATATATTATTATTGCAATATTATAACTAGAAAATCTGTAATAGGAATATGAACTATTTGCATGAAATAATGAATAATTTATAAAATAATTTAGTCAATGATAATTGAAACTTAAGTTTAATTTACTATTTTTTTTCTTTAATTGTAATGCATATTTTTTTCCTTCTCTTTTCTAATTTAAAATTTTTATATATACTGTATTTTTTCTCTCTTTTTACCGATGGTGGTAAAAATTATTTGCATTTACTTCCTTCACCTCTTAAATGTGATATAAGTATATTTTACAGTTCCTACCTATCTTTCAATTCTTAGTAATAAACCTTCAGTAATGTTTACTCCTTGATTAATTTTTGATTATATTGAATTCACTACATTTATTATGGGATATAAGGATCTCCTCTTTGATCTTTGATGCTTTAGAGCCATTTGTAATCATTTGAATACTTTTCACAAACAAATAAGGAGCATTTGAAAAATATACAACTGCCTTTGCTATTAAATAAGATTCAATCTTCACGTTATATTCCTACAACAAGATTAACCGATGTCACTCTTTATTCCTATTCTAATTTCTATCTTCCTTCATACGAATCTTCTTCGCTTTTTTATAACCTACAACATTCTTTATATCAGAGGTCCCCAAACTTTTTTGTCTCGTAGACCACTTGCCATGTTTTTCGGTTTTGGGTAGACCCCCTGCTTACCTGATATTGATTTTTTGCCAAATAAATAAATATATATATATATATATATATATATATATATATATAGATATATATATATTATATATATATATATATATATATATATATATATATATATATATATATATATATATATATATATATATATATATATATATATATATATATATATATATATATATATATATATAAAAAAAAGTTATAACATGACTAATGCGAAATATCCCTCTGTCCCCTCACTTGCTTCACGTTTCACGATTTCCTAATTATAAATAAAACCCTGCTTATGGCAACATCAAAAAACTCAAGCCATCCCAACATAAAAAAAACTCGAGTCATGATCAGCGTAATTTATCTATCTTTGCTAACTACGAGTAGAAAACTAAAATTTTATAAAAAAAAATAATGTACTTACTTTTCTCCGGCGCTCCCAAACAAAATGACATTGATTCATTTTAACTTTGATTCACTTTAATTTGTATATGCCTAACTACCAGTTTATATTTTTGAAAATATTTTCTTAACACTTTCCTTTTCAAGATTCAGGAAACAAATGAACGTATTTGTCTCTCACATTCGTATTTATTGACTGACGAATTGAACAAGTCATTGCAAGTACTAGTCTTACTGCGCTGTCTTAGCGAAGCTCTGAGACAAGAATGGACAAGAATTTCTACTGCGCGTATGTGTGTAACATGATGATACTGGTATATCATTATGTGCAAGTTTTTACAAGTTCAAAGTGTATTGCCACCACAAAGCGAATGGCTACAACTTACACAATTTTATGAAATATACTAATTTAATTTAATTAATATATAATGCTTAAATAAGATCCACTATCGTTGACCCCCATTTACATGTCATTGAGCCCCTTTTTTTTACTTTTATAGACCCTTTGCAGTTTCTTGTAGACCCCTGGGGGTCGATATAGACCACTTTGGGAATCACTGCTTTATATCATATCGATTTGTTCCAATTTCATGATACTCATTTACTCTCTAAATTATAAAACCTCAGGAATGATTCTTGGGTAATGTCTTCTATAGGACCAAAAATCATACAATCGCAAGAGAAATTTGGGGATGAATCATTGTCTGACGAAATTCACAATACTAACTCTTTCTTTACAAATTTAAACTAAATTACGTTCATTTAAATCTATTTTAAGCCCGGTATCGAACCTTCGTGGTTTTTCAAATTATTTACATGGGCCATATTCCTTTATACACTTCTTCTCTGTCATAAACTCATTTAAAGATTTGAAGAGGTTTATATTCAATAATTTTAAACTAAAATGTATCAAGTACCAATACTTTAAGATTGCAATCAAAAAGTATTCATAATTAATGTATACCACCTTTCATTAACCTTCAAGCGTCACTACACTTAACTTATTTATATTTCAACTCAATTTACTTCTCTATTACATATCGTTCGTCTCCTTATAATGTTATAAGTATCATTCCTTTCATATCTCGACAAAGATATGAGACCTCTCATCTCATTCCTTTCCCTACATTTTCACTAGATCCCAGAATAATATTCTATTTAATTTTAATACTATATTCTTCGTCAGTGTATAAAGAATCTCTATTTCCTCATTATCTACATTTTTGTAATTATTTCTTTATTCCTTTATTTCAACCATTAACAATTTTCTTCACCAAGTTGTGAATTATTTTTATATATTAAAATCTCCTTTATGGATCAATTTTCCTCTGGAAAATTTATTCCATGTAATCCTGTTACATTCCCTTCTTTAATCCTCATTGCACTATAATAAGATCTATCCTTTTTTTGTCTCCTCTAGGGTCGATGCCAGAAAGCATTACAAAAATTTACTTTCTAGTCACGACCTTCTCGTACCAAAAGTCGTTGTATTAGGAATTAGTTGTTTCTTAAGTACATCTAATTTCTCTTTTATAAATTCTTATCATATATCAAAAATCATCTATGTATCGGTATCCATATTTGCCCTAACTTCCCATTCTATTTTCTTGTTCGAATAATTCCATTACTGTTTCTCCTTAATTCAAACCTTAAAAGGGAGATAGTCACCTAAGACCTAATAATTTTTCATAGCAAAATCAAAATTTGCACATTTTTTTAATTATCTAAATTAGTAAAAAATTCCTTCTCCACATCATGGTGTGATTAATTTTTGGATATTCTAGATGGATTTAGATACCGAAATTTATTTAGACAGGTATCAAACTAAAAAATTGTAATTCCCTTCAAATTAGCAATTCAAGGTTCAGGCTCAAAATATGTTTATTTAGAAATATAGAATTTTTTTTTGATTTTTATATCTCGCAACCTCTAACCCAAGGTTTCCAGCTTACTCATCAAAATGAGTCTCTGTCTCTGATATTAGAAATTTGCGAACTAGGCAAATATTCTTCAAGAAAAATTTTTTTAGGTGAAAATTATTGCTAGAATACGTGCTGAACAATTTTCAAATAGTGTAGAAATCATAGTCTTTCACTCAATCAAATAAATGGAGTCGGACCCATAGTCGGATCGGAGCCGGAACCATATCATGGATCTAATTTCTTTTCAAGAAATACTTTATTAGGTGAAAAATTTATTGCCAGAAGATGTGCTGAACAATTTTCAAATAGTGCAGAAATCTTCGTCAGAGACAAGCCGGATACTGGATATGAGTTTTTTTCAAGAAATATTTTTCTAGATGAAAAATTGATTGCCAGAAAACGTGCTGAACAATTTCCAAATAGTGTAGAAACCTTAGTCAGAGCCGGAGCCGAAGCCGGAGCCGAGTCCTGGATATAATTTTTTTCGAGAAGTATTTTATTTAGGTGAAATATTTATTGCCAAAAAACGTCTTGAGCTATTTTCAAAGAGTGCAGAAACCTTAGTCGGAGTCGGAATAGGAGTTGAAGTCGGAGTCGGAGTCGGTTTCCGAGTTGGAGTCGGAATCAGTGTCGGAGCAGGAGCCGGATTCTCAGTATAAATTTTTTCAAGAAATTTTTTTTAGATGAAAAATTTATTGCCAGAGAGGTGCTAAAAATTTAAAATAGTGCAGAAACTAAGTCAGAGTCAGGAAACCGGATCCTGGAATTTTTTTTTTTAATTTTTGGTGGAAAATTTATTGCCAGTAGATGTCTGAGCAATTTTCAAAAGAGCCAGAACCATAGATTGAGCCGGGCCGGAAACGGATCTGAAGTCTAGGGTGATCATTTTTTCATGAAAATTTTTTATAGGTGAATAAATTATTACCAGGTCATATTGAACAATTTTTGAATATTGCAGAAACAATAGTCGCATCCGGAGCCAGAGCCGGAGCCGGAGCCGGAGCCGGAGCCGAGCCGGAGCCGGGCGGATGCACGGAGATAATTTCTCAAGATATTTTTAGGTGTGAAAAAAACTTATTGCTAGGTACAGACATATTTTAATAGATAGAAACCTTAGCCGAGCGGAGTCGGTCGGAGTCGGAGTCGGAGTCGGAGTCGGATGGAGTCGGAGTTGGAGTCGGAGTCCGAGTCGGAGTCGAAGTCGGTTGGCGTTCGGAGTCGGAGTCAGAGTCAGAGTCGTAATCGGAGTCGAGTTGGAAGTCGGAGTCAGAAGTGGAGTCGGAGCGGAGCTAGAGGCCGGAAGCTGAGGCCGAGTCTAAATAAAAAATATTATTTTACGCATGAGTGGTGGAAGAGTGGCCCAGGTAAATTTTTGATAATTTTGAAAAGAATATATTGGCACATAGAAAATAAATATATATATATACATATTATATATATAAATATATATATATTATATATATATTATATATATTATATTATATCATTATATATATATATATTACTATATATATATATATTATATCCATTATATTATATATTATATATATATATATATTATATATATATATATAGTCTATATATATATATATTATTTATATATTATATATATTAATAATATATATATTGATTATATATACATACACTGTATATTATATACATTATTGATGATCGAAAAATAAAAAATTCTTTTAATTTTAATATATTGTAAAAATATAGGATTAATATATATATGATATATATATTTATATATATATAATATATACTATATATATAATATTAATATATATTTATTATATACTATTATATATATATATATATTATTAAATATATGTATATAATATATAGTATATATAATATATAGTATATTATATTAATATACTATATTATATAACTATACTATATATATATATATATATATATATAATAATATATATATATATACATTATATATTATTATTAAATATATATAAGTATTATATAATATATATATATAATATATATATATATATATTATTATTATATTATATATATTGTCGAGATATTTTACGGTGAGGACACGCGGGTCAGTTCAATACAAATAAAATGTCTGTTGTCTGGGTTTGAATATATTAATCCTTTATATTGCTAGAATATTAGGCTCAGTTTCAATGAGAATATTTTCCAATAATCAGGTCGCTGTGAGGATAACAAACAATCAAAATAAAAGCAGGAGTTTTACTCATAATAGTAATATTAAAAGATAACCCAATCACAGTTTAAGTATCGATAGTCGTTGAAAAGCAAAAAGCCTTATAATACAATCCCGCCTTTTTTATCTATTTCGCAGTATCTTACCTTATAGCAATACTAACGAAAATATATATCGATGCTTAAGCTTGATAAGTCTCAAAATTTCTTAATTATACCTATGATCCTACAGCTAATAAATTTATATTCTCAATTTGTCAAAAATAAATCTTCCTTTTATAAATAATAAAATTTGAGGCCGAATTGTAGAAAGTATTCTAAACTTAAATAGTAATAGCGAGATTCAAAGCTAAACCTAAATAGTTTCCAAAATTAAAAAATAACTTGCGAATGCGGCATTATGCCCTCAGGCAAGGTATAACTGACCCACACGCCCGCTCCTAAGTAAGACAAAATGCCGTGTCACTTTCTCTTGAAAGTTAAAAGGTCAAGGTTCAAGCTCTGCCAGGACAACAATCAGGCCATACGTTATCTTTCCCACTGATTGATTGTAACATAAACATAACATTTGTAAAGATATAGCCCATCGCATGATCCTTGGGTTGGTAAATTTGCATGAAGGTTAGGGGTCGATGATCCGTCGTCTGTAGCGTAAATTCCTTTCCATACAAGAAACTTTCGAACTTCTTAATGCCGTAAATTATCGCCAAACCTTCTTTCTCTAAACCTCCATTTCTTTCCGATATCCGATAGTCGTCATTCCTCCATACGCGACTGAAGGAATATACATTCTCATTTGTTGGTAGAGCATTGAACTATGCCTATTCAGAGCGTCAAGTTATGTAATATGAACTTCTTGTGTTAAAAGTGTAATTAGGTGCAAGTTACTAAGCACCCTCTTCAATGTCACGCCAATGTGGACTTTACACCCCACTTTGACAGATTAGATGGCACCTTTTTCAATAAATCGTAAGTAGCAATGTATTAGCAGCATAATTCGACGAAAGGACCTGTAATACCCGTCAGACCAAGAAACGATCTTACGGTCCTTTCTCACAAGGGATTGGCTTCTTTATTCCACTAGACTCCTTCACATTTCAACATTATAAACCTGTACATCCAGGTTAACTGCGTGACCCAGAATATAGATTGGAGGTCCCAACAAAATTTCCGACGGCTCTGACGTAAACCCAGCTTTGGAGAGTGCGACTGAATAATTCGATTGGCAAAACCCATATGGGTTCCAGTCCTTCGGAGTACGATAAGACTCATCGAATAATAACACCCTAGTATGAGCAACCCTAAGAACTTTTCTTTATGTCCATAGATCAAGTGGCAGCCGGCATTAAGCTAAACGAACAGCATTCTCAAGAATTCATAATGTCCGCTTTGGATCACAAACGCGCGTCTAAAAACATGTCTTTTCAGCGACGGGAATCTGCCAAATTGACTTTTTTATCAAAAAGGATACTAATCGATAAGGAAAACATCAATAATCGTTAAAAAATATATTCCATGTAAATTTTTTTTTGACAAACACGGTTATGGCATTTAATTTCCGAAAATCTGCACACATATGGCGATTTGACCCATCCTTTTGTCTTTACGACAACGTCGGGATTGCATACAGGTGAATTCGGACTACTTGAATTATCCCATTTTTACGCATATCGCCTATATCTCCGTCTACTAGACCTTAGGGCCTGAGGGACTTGATCGGCTATGACCGCATTTACTTCACATGTAAGGTTTATTTCGTGATAGTGATGTTACACCCGGTCCGGCGCGTTTGTGAAGCGATCCAATTCTTTGACTTAGCTTTCAACTCACTTTTTGGATTGAACTTTAAATCAATGCAATAAAATTTCATAACGCCCTTTTTTTTTGCAAAACTGTATTTTCCACAGGAACTCGAGTTGGTATTCGTTTTTTCCTCTCTCGGAGAATAGCAGAGGGCTGTTGTGGCTTGTCTTAGATTTCCCGGTGCTCACGTCCGTCTATGATACGTTTAGGCAAGTTGACATGATAAATTAATACTCTTGTCCCATATTAATCTGTATCAACAACAACGCCCAACTCGAGTATCTTATAAAGTTCTTTTCCACGTCATCAACAATTTATTCATGAGTTCGTAGGAAGGGAGGAGCAACACTCGTCATTGTCCGAACTCTTGACGAACCTTTTTGTCATAAAAATGCTTATACTTTGTCTGGGCCTTTTTTAAGTTGTTTTTGGCCATCCTAAAGGTCGTCTCTAGCTTCTCGCGAGGTTCTAATATGTTGTGGTAGTGTTCCTACCTCAGTGTCTCACCCTTATCCAAAAGTCTCTTAAATCTGCATTGCGTCACGCAACGTTCGACCGTGATATAACAACTTGAATGGCCGCAAACGGTACTAGCTTGGGAACTTCCCTGTAAGCAAAAAGTAAGGATTATTAAAGCTTCGCCCATTTTTTTGGTGCTCTTGAAGTTTCCTAGAGATGATTTTAATGGCCTGTGAATTTTCCACAAGCCGTTTGCCATAGGCGCGTAGGGCGACGTGAAATTGTATCATCTTAAGTAATTTCGAGACCTCGCTTCATAGTTGGACACGAACTGAGTTTGTGTTCCCAAGATCCGACAACACTTATGTGGTATACCTAGACGACTATAAATGTCAACCAGAGCACTCGCCCGTTTGAGTTGTAATATTCTTCATAGGTACAGCTTCAGGTTTAGCGTAGTGCTATATTACCAATGGTCAGAATATATTTACATCTCTATCCTGCGATGGTGATTAATGGAATACCAATAGCCCCGAGACCTTTTGAGAGGCTCGTCGATGATAGGTACCTGGGTAAGAGGAGCCCTAGCCTTCCGACATCTCGGGAAGTCTTCTGACACGGATACACATGGACCCTAACAGACGACATACGTCATCATGTAACCTTGGCCAGTAAAAACACATTTAAAGCCTGTCGGAATGTCTTCTTTAGCCTAAGTGTCCGCTAAAGGAGTTCTGGGCCGTTCCTAAAAGAGTGCCCTTAGTCGTGTAGGTACTATCAACTGTTTGTTCAACCAACCCATCCCTTTTACTACCTGTATAGTACAAATTTTCTTTTCGAATCTCTCGTCGCCTGATGCGAATACACGATTCCCAAAGCTGGGATCAGCCCTTGAATTGTTCGTCACTATATCCTTCCTGACATCTAACTCTGGTCTGTCTAAACCTTAATTCTAATGGCATGAAATGCCACATCAAAGATCTTCTTATTGCGGCTTCCAAGGTGCCTCTCGCCCCTCAGGCTGCTACAAGCTTCTCGACACTCGCTTCAAGATATCTGTAGTATGAGAAAATTCTCCTATAATTGTTGAATGGGGAGACTTTATTCAAATTCGCTACTGACTTACTGTTTTTGTAGCAGTTTCAGTTCATAAACAACCCGACAATGGATGTTCACCTCGGTTGGTCTAATTTTATCAATTTTATTCTCAGTAGGCATATTTCAGCTTACAAGTACTTCGACAATGGGATGTTTCTTGTCGATATTATTATCACTTCAGAACTTTTGTCTTGGAACCTAGCCCCCTGGATATCCTTCAATGCAATCATACACGCGCGTTCAGACATAAAGCTTCACGCTACCCATATAGAACGGAGTGCGACCAAATTCTTGCAGAAGGGCTGTCCTAAGCGTCATTATCAATTAGAGATTTTCCCTAATTCTTGCCTGTGACTTATGGATTTCACAACTTCTTTTGTGCAATCACAGCCACTACATCCTTTATCACGACATATACTGATACGTCAATGCCATTTACGAACAATGGTGTCACGGGCCATGACAGATGCTGACGCTTGTATTTCCTGACCTGACATAGTTATATCGGAATAGATTTGCATCGACATGCAAATGCCGTCTTCACATTTCCCTCACGTTAACACACCTCTTCATCCACAATTTGACAGCCGCTACGCAAAATCTTCTTTGTTTGCACCCTTTTGCGGTATGTAACTGCGGCGATGGTATTTCGCCTTCTAGGTGCGAGCCATCTCTTAATCCGACTCTTGTTATCACGACTTATTTATTCTTCAAAATGGTGCGATCTAGCGGGAATCTGGTGTTTCCTTTGGAGTTGAATAACATGCATACTAGAATCTGACAAACTTTGTGGGAGATTTTGCAAACTTTGGTGTGATGGCGGTTGGAGTATTATGGCTTATTTATCCTCTGCGGTCACTACCAGTATGTCATAGAGAGAGTTAATGCTGCCTTCTACGAACACAGGTTTGTCCCCTCTGCTTGAAGAATCTAGCAGCGCGAGAGCGATGTCGTTTAAACCTAGAGTCTACCTCTCTTAGATAGAGCTAAGTCATTTTGGCAACAGGTAGAAATTGATCAACCACCATAAGATCGGTTAAACCTTGAAAGTCTTGGCTGAACTTGAGAGTTCACACACTTGACAGATATATTGAATTCGATTCGAGTAATAGTAAATGGCCTAGCTGCTTGGCTATGTCCGTTGAACCTTACCCGAATAACCATCGGTCATATGAACTTGAATAAGGAGGGTCATTTAAGCTGGAAAAATCCTTAGCTAAGTTGGGAGCAACATTGGCTAAATAAACGACAAAGCACGTCACGTAAAATGCCACTAAACAAGGAGCCATAAACTGCGATCCCAGTTTGAAGATGTCGCATAGCTCTTAAAACGGTTGGATGTATGCGTTCATTTCGTCCCTTGATTCGACGAAGGGCATATTACATACCTTTAACATAATTGTTGCACGGAGAGATACATGCTTAAATGCGAAGGGACGCTTAGACTGACCGAAGCTTGGACAGGATACTTTTTCTCCCAATTCAAAGTTCCGTGTGCGTTCGGCTCTTCAGCTTTCCTATCGTCTTCTTCTTTTTTGAGTTGAGCACATATTTCAGCTTCCTCTTCTTGGTGAAGGGCACTACTCTTAAGTTGAGCATTCTTTTCAGCTCCTTCTTGAGCTTATGCAATTGGTTTCCTCTTCTTGCTGTGTCAGTTTGAGTTTGAGTGGGTTCTCTTCTTCCTGTGTCGGTTTGAGTTTGAGGGTTCCTCTTCTTGCTTCTGCTTCAGCAACCTTCTCCTTCTTTGTAGGCTTTCTCTTTTTCTTTGAATGAATTCAAGAGACTCTTTGCCTTTAAGCCTAATTCTTTAGCCATCTGGCACCAGGATGGTAGGTCCATTATTAATGTGAGAAGTGCGGGATGAGACCATGAAGAATAAAGGAGAGCGTTCTAGCATGTTACACACATACTCGATGGGATTGAGCTCCGGACTGAACGAGAGACACCAAAACGTGTCGATTTGAACCTCCTCTAGGTATTCCAATAATCATTCGGTTGATCAGGGGTATTGAACTATATTAAATCCTTTATATCTTGCTGATATTAAGCTCAAATCGTTCCAATGAGATATTTCTCCAACAATCAGGTCGCACTGGGCGTATAGCAACAAATTCAAGATAAAGCAGGAGTTTTACTATAAGTAATATTAAAAGAATAACCCAAATCTCACAAGTTTAAAGAATAACGATAGTACGAAGCAAAAAAAGGCCCTTTTTATAAAATAAAGATTCTCTTTCTTTGGCTTTTTTTTTTTCTTATACTATTTGGCAGTATTCTACAATATAGCAATTAACAAGAAGAATATTCATATAAATTTACTTAAATTTAAATTATATATACCTATCATCTAACAAATATAAATTTATATTTTAAATTTTCAAAATAAATCTTCTTTATAAATATAAAATGATGGCGAATGTGAATCATTCTAATTAAATAAATACATAGCGAAATCAAGCTAAGCTAAAATCGTTTCCCAAAATTAAATAAATAGACTTGCGGATCTCAAAAAGAGGCATTATGGCCCTCAGGGGTTTTGAAACATTTTAGTATATATATATATATTTATATATATATATATTATATATATATATATTATATATAATTATATATATATATATATAATTATAATATTTATTATATAATATAGATATATATATATATATATAACTATATATATATTATAATAGAATAGCGTTTTTACTGTCTAAAAAATTCATTTATATTTTCACTCATTTATTACTCACATTCCATTTGTATGAAACAAGAGCTAACAAACAATTTCACTAAAAATAGTTTTCCACCGTCATAAAATTAAGTACACCATGCAATATTACACATTAAACAGATGCATTTATAATTGAATATTTTGATCAGATGTAAGGTGGTAGTCAGTTATACTTGAGGTTTATCTTCAATTTGAAAGTAATTTTCAAAGGACGTCTTTATTTTTTTTTTAATAAGTTTTGGAAATAAGACATGGTCTAAACGAATTTTATTACTACACAACATACGAGTATCTTAGAAAAAAAACGTTAAAATATCTTTAAAAAAATATATTTATGAGTATACATTTTGAAAAAGGATAAAATTTAAAAAAATCAGAATTCTTAAAGAACAATGTCTATTTATAAAAGAAACGTTTTATTTTAAGAGATTATAAAATATTTAGGATCTAGGTGACTCTATCCTAAACAAGTAATTTGCCAAAAATAAATGAAATTTCTCTCAAGCTTCTTTATTACATCATTGCGTTATTTTGTCTATTACTTGTCTATGCTTCTTGAATACACAAGCAATACTCTATCTCAACCGAAAGCTTCATTAGACGTAAAATTCTCGACATTGTGATTGTAATTTTATACAAATTGTAAACCCTAATCTTTTACGAATTATAAATCATATAGAGTTTCCAATAATGCTAACCTTCGGTCTTCAACCTCTAACGTACCAAACCTTCGACGAGTGAAAGCACCATCATCAGTCAATTCTAGAGTGAGCATCAGCAATACTTCAACTTAGTTGGTATATGAATAACAATGGAGTGTGGATCAGATGAATTTGTGGCCCCTGCAAGATTGGATTGTAGAAACATTGTTTGCTACAATTGGATATCTAAATTTATATTATTAATTTTTAATTGCTAGATCAATTAGTTCATTAGGGCCCATTAGGTATACAAAAAACTTGTACGTCACAAGATCCATAATAATATTTAACTCCAAACTTTATATTATGGAATATATGGAAGTGCTGCAACCGACAATATGAAGGCGTAGAGAACTGGAAGCATCAAAGGGAAAGGTTATCCATTTACCATAAACCACTAACTTCTCTAAACTTCCTTGGTTCATTCATTAAATCGGTAGAATAAAAGTATAATGCCAGATTTTTATTTAAAATCCGTTGCGTTCTATACCTGTTATAATTTATATTTATTATAATATTATAATTTAGAATATATATATTATTATATAATCTTATATAAATACTATATATATATATATATAATAAAGATAGATATTATATATATATATACTATATATAATATATAGTATGATAATTATATATATATAATAATAATATATATATATATATATATAATGTATATATATATATATATATATATATATTATTATCATATATATATATTAGAATATATATTATTTAATATATATATATATATATATATATATTATATTATATATATAATAATATATAATAGCAAGATATTGATTAAGACGCGGTACTCAGTCTTGTCTCCTTGCAGCTAAAATCTAGCTCCTTCAGGTCTGTCGATCTGAATCATATTCAAACATCAGCTATGTACTCTCTAAATTATTTCATATTTTTTTCCTATGAACACACCCTGGGGGTCTCTTTGAAACCCTTTAGAGGTCTGGACCTCTTTAATCGGAATCTACGTGTGAAAAACTAAACCAGGACACACCCACTTGGCTTAATTATATGGCTTGATTTTAAAAAGATGACTCCAGGACTTCTGCTTAGCAGATCTAAATATCTCAATGATTTTAGTCATCTGACTTCAAAATCGGTTCAACCAATGTTGGAAACCCATAAGTCGATACAAAAAGCGTTTAAATCCATCAAAGTTATGAAAATTCCTAAAGCATGTCAACCTTTGACTTGGATACACTTATAATCTAGAAGTCCATAACCTTTACGACTGCGATACTTATCTGTAAAAAACTAAAATTACACTTTAAGTTATAAAATCAAGACTTAACGAAACACTAAATGTAATGTTGGGCTACATAGTTGTCATTACCGACCTGGAAACCCAAAAAATGGTTTCATTGGTTCCGGCGAAAAACCTATTTTTTCGTTTAGTTTTAAAATTTTTATAATTCGATCAACTTGATATTATATATACGATATAATATATATATATAGACATTTATATATTATATTATATAATATTATATAATACTATAATTATATCTATTATAATATATACTATATTATTATATATTATAATATTATATATTATAGTATATATATATTTCTAAATATATATATATATATTATAATTATATTATAATATAATAAATATTATATATAATATATAATAATATTAATATTATATATATATAATATTATATATATAATATTTATATATATTTAGTATATACAGTAAAATGTATATTATATAATTATATTATTATATATATATATATATAATTTATAGACATATTATGATAATTATATAATATATATATATATATATATATTATCACAATATATATATATATATATTATACATACATATAATAAATATATTATATATATATATCTTGAATTTTCTTACATTTTGGTTAATTTATTGTATATACTAATTATATATATATATATATATATATTAGCACCCCGAACAAATTATATATTATATATAATTATATTATATATATATATATATTTATATATTATGATGTCTTATACATGTTTATATTTATATAATATATAAATATTATAATATTATAAAATATATATATATATATATATATATATATATATATATATTTTAGATATATATATATCGATTATATATATATATATATAATATATATAATATATCGAACCATATATGATATATATATATATAATTTATATATATATTATATATTATACCGTATATATTATATATATATAATAGGGTATATATAAATACTTAAATATAATATTATTATATATATATATAATATAATATATATATATATATTACAGTATATATTAATATATAATATATAGTATTATATATATTAATATAATATTATATATATTGATATATAAATGTAATACTATTATTAATATATATATATATGTATGATATATATGTATGTATATAATTCTATTATATATATATATATATATTAATATATATTATATATATAATATATATACTATATATTATTATTATATAAAATATATAGTATAAATATATTATTATATATTATATATATTATATAAAATTATATTTAATATAATATTATAATTAATATATATATTATATATATATCATATATATCTTATTTTATAAGCAGGCAAGTTACCTTAACGGAGAACGACGACACGGTCGGATTTTAAAAAAACGCAGTAGGCCTCCTTATCAATTACAGTAAATAGATGTCGAAGCTGAAAAATTATTCATTTTTTTTTTAATTAATGGCACAGCAAATAGGAGCTGTTTTTAAAATTATCTAACGATGTTCGAGCGCGAGGACAGATAGGGACGTAGTCCCCCCATTCGTTACCGGCAGGCAACTAACTCCGACTCATATCTATTGTGGCTCTAATCTATGGTATTCCTATGTTTTAAAAATAAAGTAAATTGGCTATTTAAATACAATATAATATAATAATATATATATATAATATATTATATATAATATATATATATATATATTATATTGTAATATATATATATTAGTTATACTACTATTATAATATACTATATATTATATATTATAATAATATATATATATATATATAAATATAATTATAATTATATATATAGATATATATTTATATATATATAGATTATATAGTATAATATATACTATATATATATATATATAGATATTTATATATAATATCATTATATTTATATAATATAGAACATTATATATAGTATATACTTATATATTATATATATAATATATATTATATATATATTATTGATATATTATCATATAAGTATATATATATAATATTACTAATATATATTTTACTATTATATATATTACTATAATGTATATATATATAATATAATATATCTATATATAATTTATATATATTTTATATATATTTAGATACTATATATATATATATATATATATATTATATAAATATACTGATTAATGATTATATATATATAAAGATATATATATTATATTTATCTATATATTTAATATATATATCTATATATATTATATACGATTATTACTATATATATATATATTATTATATATTATATATATATATTATATATACTATAATATAATATGATATTAATATAATAATATATTATAATTATATTATTATATATAGTATTATATATATATACATACATATATAATTATAACTATATAATTATAATAAAATATATAATACTATTATATATATATATAATATGTATTACTTATATTTTAATATATATAATATATATATATATATATATAATAGTATATATATACTATATATATATTATTATATATATTATATATATTATAATTTATATATAATTTTAATATATTATATATTATATATATACTAATATATTATATGTTCCCTAATGGAAAGATTTCACGTTCTTTTGCTATTCTCTACTTACTTCTCATGAGACTGTTACTTCTTCCCATCAAATGCTGAGTCCTCTATTTAGGGGATTGTCCAAGATACACCCACTGACTGGTTGGCTCCTCTCACACTGATGCAAGTGGGGAGGAGACCAAAACATTCGGTATGATCAGATTTCTGGAACAGTTAATTACAGGAACCTACAAGTTTCCAGTCGTCCTAACAATTCAATTGATTACCGCTTGACGTATGTTTCACCACTACTCCTTCTCGTCTATAAATACACCATTCTTCCTCCTATGTAACCTGACCCACAATCTTATAGCCTTAACTGATTATACTTTTCTCCAGCACTTCCATCATTCCGCGAAACGTGAATTCTGGCCTTTAATCGGCCTATTGGGTGCATGGCGTAGTTATTTAGGCAAACTACTCTCCTGGAATGAATCTTGATTTGGACACTGGGGATGCTTCGGTCACGCTGAAATGGTTTGGGCGTTAACACTGATGGATGAGCAGTGTCATCCATCTGTCAACGAATCTTTTTCTCCCCAAAATCCCAATGGTCGAGGGGCCTTAGTTGTTCGCGCCATTCAGGGAAAGCATTGCGTACGGGCATTGGAAAGACTCTCGTTCTCCTATTACTACTTACTAATTTTCATTCCTATTCATTTGTTCCCACATTTGTAACATTAGTCGTCACGGTGGAGCGCACTTTTACAAAAGAGTGCGACAACCTGCTTGGTTCTGCTACTGATAAAAATTTCTGGCCCTTGCCCAAACACAGTTCTCTAACAACGGTGTTTTTTAAATCTCCTATCCTCCCTATTTGCCTTGGATGGTTCTGTTGCTACTCTCTTCTGAAAGGCCAACTCTTCGGCTCTTTATCATCTAATTCCACGCTGGAAGAGTCTCGCATCACTCCCCCTACTCCTCCTCTCAGGTTCCATGTCTCTTACCATGTAATGTACACCATGAACGGGTGCATGGGATTCTGAGGTTAATGAACGTCAGGAAGGCTAGTGCCCGGATTGCATTCCTCCCCGTTTTTGAGGGAGTGCTTCCGATGTGACGCCTGTCTCGTTTCAACCTACATCTCTATGTCTTAATAACTAAGTACTTTCTCAATTGCTGGGAAGCGCGCTATGCTCCAACCGATCCCGAAAAAGGTACCCGCTCTGATTCCTTCTAACTTATCGCCCTATAGCTCTCACTTCTATCTATCAAAGATCTTTGAAACTCTCTTAACTCTCATTTCCCTGCGACAATCCCAGCTGGCACGTTATTCCTATCTTTCAGAATCACCAGTATGGCTTTCGTGTTCGCGCAACTTGGGGATATACTTTTCTATCTAACTGACTTATGTTTTCTAGCCATAGGGATCATGGGAGTCTTAGCGGAGTGCGCTGACATATCCAGCCTATTGACGGGTTGCAGCGTGATGCTTCTAGCTCCCTCTGCCTTTGGTTTACCTCCTCTCTCTTTCGTTACTCCTGTTCCTATTTTTCATCTGATCCGCTCCATTCAGCTCTTGTGATGAGGTCCTCTTATCCTGCTTTCCCTGTTAAACTTGGTCACTGTTCCGCAACGTTCTGTTTCTATCTTTCAAATTTATTCCACTTATCACGATCTCTTAAAGCTAGTACTTACTCTTTCACTTTATGGGCCGATGACCGTGCAACTCTCACATTCTTCATCATTTCAAAATATGTCTCCCTTCTTGTTGGCTTCTAGAGTTGGCTTCAGTCTTCAGCTTGTCTGATTCACCTATTTCTTGCCGATTCTGGAAGAAAATCTTCCCGCGTCGCAGCCGGTCCCACGCAACATGTAAAATCAAACTCTTTAAAACTCACTTCACATCTCCCTCTCAAAAAACTCCGACCTTTCCTATTTCTTTCGACGGCTCTAAGGTCTCACCTATGAACAACATAAAACATTCTTGGTCTTAAATAAACAACAACATATTGGGAAACCTCATATTCTATGGTTGTTAAGGTGGCCTCAAAGAAGCTGGGAGTTCTGTCAGGTTGCCGGAACTTTTCCTCTGCACAGCCTACGTTTCTTTTTCTGGAACTACCGCTCGCCTTGTATGGAGTACTGTTACTCACTTTGGGGTGCTGGCCGGCTCCCGACCCTTCATTGGAATGGGTTGCAGTCTAAAGCTAAGAGACTATAAACTGTCCCCTACTTTCAACCTCTCTCCCTCTATCTCTGCGACGTAAGTTGGCGCTCTATCTCTTTTATATATAAAGGCAGATGCTCAAAGGAGTTAACTTCTCGCATTCCACCTCCGTGTCCTCGTAGCACAACGGGTGCCTTGCTCTCGCTGAATTCTGTAGTATTGCAACCCAGACTTGTTCGTGTGGCCTCTTTCTTCCAGCATACTATCTGCTCTGTGAACTCCTTGCCAGTCTTGCTGTTTTTCCAACGATATTTTAATCTTCCTCTCTTAGCCAGCCTGCGCTCACCTGAGAAATTTGCGTTAGACTTGGGATGGGGTTTTTTTTTTAATGTTATTTTAACCGTCCCCTCTTGAGAAGCCCAGCCAGTGAGAATGGTTGGTATCTGTAAAAATGTATAATATATATTTTATTATATATATATTTATATATATATTAATATATACTATAATTTTATATATAATATATATATATATATAATCATAACCATAGTATACACTATTAAATCCTATATTATACTATAATTAATATATAATTATTATACTAATACTATAAGTATATCTTCATGTACAATAGTATTTCATTCGTTATATTCTTATAGTATATTATATAATCATATATATAAAATAAATATATATATATATATAACTACTAAGTATTATATATATTAGATATATAATATATATATATATAAATGTAATATATTATAGATATATAAATATACTACTACTATATATAATATAGTGTATATATAATATATATATATTATTATAATTATATAGATATATATTATATATATATATAAATAGTATTATAATACTATATAATATATATTATAAAATTTATATATATATATATATATATATATATATTATATAATATTATTATATATACTATATATATATATATATTATTATGATATGATATTTATATATAGATAATATTATATATCAGAGAGTGGGCGCCGCAGATTATTAAACTTTAAGGCGCAACACGCCAAGCATCAACAGTGAAAAACTTAAGTCCGCAAGCGAAAAGCGCACAATCTTTTCAAAATAATTTAGTCGACCGCAGCATGCGAAAACACAAGATGCACATGTCCGCAAACTTATTTTTTTTAAAAATCACAATTTAAACGCAAAAAAAAAATAATAAATAAGCGCAAGTATTTAAAGAAGAATTATTTTTAAATTTTAATTGAAATTGTCGCATTATTGACAAAAATGGAAGAATTTTATTAATGTTATTCAATTATCTGTGATCTTCTCCTTGCTCTCCTCTTGCATTCTGAATGGGTCATATTCCCTTCACATCATAAAGATAAAATTTTCAAAATTGCTGGCTGCCATGGCTGCCCTCTATGCTCTCAGAATCTCAGAGCCTTGACTAAAAACCTTTCCACGGCCGCTGCTGAGGTAATGGGTATCTATACTTAATAAACAAGTCACTCAGACCTTCCTGGGTATTCACACGGAAACAGGTTCGTAGTGAGAGGGGTACTGTGCAGGAACATCTTACGACCGCAGACCAGCTATTCAAGATATGTCCCAACTTCTCCCTCCAGAGGATGACTGCTGGATATTATGAGGCCAACTTCACTTTTGAAATATTAGAAATGGTATCAAGAACTCAAATCTTTTTTAAGTCTCATTTGAACATTATGTCAGTGTATCTTTAATATTTAATTGAAGTATATGGAAACTGTAGATATATATATATGGGTATATATTA
The DNA here is from genome assembly GCA_015478945.1 of Trachelipus rathkii. Taxonomy (NCBI): domain Eukaryota; kingdom Metazoa; phylum Arthropoda; class Malacostraca; order Isopoda; family Trachelipodidae; genus Trachelipus; species Trachelipus rathkii. Next base: position 11,013 of record JABUQX010132864.1, on the reverse strand, counting down.
TCATATATATATAATAATATATAATATATTATATATATATATAATATTATAATATATAATAGTATATATAATAATACTATATATACTGTATATATATATTAAACTTTAAAAATTCTTGTTAAATATTATTATATAATATATTAACTATATACGATATATATATAATAGTATCTATATTATATAGATAATTAATTATATATTATATTATATTATATATACATATATATAAATATATATAGTATAATTAACAATAATTAATAGTTTTTCCGAAATTATAAAAATAATAAATAATTGGGTCACTTTCAGATTCTGTCCCATCACCTTCAGTGCCTAAGTGGACGAGTAAGATTCGACGCCATATTACACTTTATTTCGCTCCAGTATTTCTGGTCGTTGGTGCTTAGTACCCCTCATTTAACCACGTACACTCCGAAGTTTGAGTAAGGAATGCAGAGCTGTTGCCATAGCAAATCAAATCATCCAAAGATATGGCTAAACTACGGTTCAAACTCTTTTCTTTCCCTTAGTTGCCTTTGGTCATTTAGCAAGTAGTGCTGACCTAAGTTTGGCCATATTTAATTTTCTCCACTTCGTTGCATTTCCGATCTTGATCCTTGAGGAGGAAGAGATACGGCAATAGTACCTCCCGTACGCATTACTTCTCTTCTGCAAACATATCAAGCCTAACGGCCAAAGCGCCCAATATTTCGATGTACTCCGCAAATTACCTCCTTATCACTTTTTTTAAATACTGGAAGATTAGCTTTTGCTCCACACAAATGTTGTTGATTTGTGTGTCATGCGACCATCAAGTTCTTAAACAGCTCTTTCATAGAATCGTATAGTTCCAGCGATTAACACTTGTTGTTTTAAGCTTTGTTCCCAACTCCTCTTAATTCTCGCAAGAGTTGTAGTTTGCCTGTTGTGGGCATTTCCAATCCTGCGCTTTGGTAAGTGCTTATTAAATAGCATCTTGTACCAGAGAACCAGCGAGAGACATTTGAAAACACTTCAGAGCCAAGCATGTTATATGATGTTCCAAATGGAGCTCAACTTGAGTTAAGATAAATACATCAGTCTTTAAGCCATGATTTTTTTAGCTGGAGAGTATTTTGCTGCAAGAACCTCTGGTCATACATTTGCGCCCATCTCTTTCAAGCGCAACCACTAGTCTCTTCGCAATCGCTGTCTGTTCTCTCTCTCTCGTCCCCGTTTCTGTATGGGCATCTACCCGACAGAGGCTGCACGAGAAATTGCATCATTACCTGTTGTAATGCAGGCAACCGAAGAAAATCATTTAATCAGTTCTCACTATTTAATTTGGAGTTTGAATTTTTTTCTGCAGTTTGACTACTTCATACTTAATTTTACTGAACCTTACTGCCTCAAATGTCAATTTTTTACGATATCGCTATAATATTGTTGGCTAGGATGTGCTGTCTGAGAACAGATAATCTCTAGAGAAAAAGACAGACTTCCTCTCTTCACAGTCATTCAATACTATCCGTGAACCGTCATCCCCTGAAACCCTGATTGTTGTTCCAGCTCAGGCTTTTATTGCGTGTGATGTGCGTTCACCAAAATGACAATATAATGGGTGGTTAAATCAGCCTTACTTAGTATGCCTGACATCGGATCTCATCACTTTTCTTCTGGAGGGTAGGTGGAAATCAGAGTTCAGAGGGACAGGAATTCGACATCAAAGAAGCTCCAGACTCCACAGCTTAATTGGCAACTGCTAATGTAGCAGAAATCTCGAAGCAAAAATATTTGAATGTAAATGATCAATTAACGACCAATGAAACTTGGTATTTCAATTCGAAAATTTTTTATGGACTGTATTCTGTTAAGTTTTTTAACCTGTTAGTTGTGACACCTTTAAGTAAACCTGTAGTTATAAATAAAACACTTACCGTAGTTAAAGCACTCAGAGCTCTTTCCTGTTTACTATGTTCGACATATAGAGCTGAAGAATGATGGGTTTCGCCCTTTTACTGGGTGTATCACTGGTCTGATTGAGCAGCCCGCCCCGCTTTGACCCTCTATCAATTGCAAGTACACGAGCAATTGAAGGATCTAAGGAAAAGGTAAAAAGCAGTACCTTGTAAAAGCTGAAGGTTTATTTTTTTTTACATTGGATCATTCAATCTTCGCGTTGCACAATCACTCTATTACCCTCAAAGTACTCCTTCTTGCTCTTGACAGGACAGAAAAGTACTTGATAAGATGGGGCCATAGGGCTTCAAGTCAGCTTGGCTGCTTTTTTTTATGGAAGTACAGGAGGCATCACACTCAATAAGTGCAAGAGTTACACTTCGACGACTTCACCGGTTTGCAATTCTTTTTTCCCTTTAAGCACTTAATCATATCTGTTTTATTCCAATTTAACACAAAAGCACTAAAAAGGTTATATCGCTAATCACAAGTAACTAATAAACTATAGAATTGGCTATAATAATATAATAATAATAATATAATAATAATCATAATATAATAATTAATAATATATATAATCAATACTAATAATATATAATAATAATATAATATATAATATTATTAATAACTTAAACACATATGAATATACTAATATACTAATATAATAATACATAATAAAAAATAATAATATATAATAATAATAATAATTAATTAATAATATAATAATAATAAAATAATAATATAATAATTATAATATAATAATGAATTAATCATAAATAATATAAAAATTAATATTTATTTATATTAATATATACTTATTATATATTATAATATATATAATATATATTATATATATATATATATTATATAGATATAATATTATAATATATTTATAATAGATATATTATATATTATATATATATATTAACGCAAAATCATTTATGATAGACGGCAAACGCAGACAAATTATTTAGATAGAGAGCAAATTTTCGCCATTGCGCTCTTAAAAAAGTTGTTGAGCGCAAATGCAAAGCGCACGATTTTGTAGAAACTTTCGCGACAACGAAAAAAGCACTTTTTACCTTCAAGCTTCAAATGCGTGCGCTTTTGCGCTTTATTTAGCGCTATGCCCCACCGCTGGTTATATATATAGTATATATATATATAATATATATATTTAATATATATATATATAATATATTTTAATATATATATATACTAATTATATATAATATATAATATTATAATATATTAATTATATACTTATATCTAATATAAATATATATTAAATATTATATATATATATATATTATATAATATATCTATATAATATTATATTATATATTAATATATAATATTATATATATTATTTATATATATATATATATATATATATTAATATGAAATTTTTTCACTCCCCTCTGCTAGACTTTTCAAAGTCTGTCAGGTGGTCGGAGCCAGAGCCGAAGCCGGACCCCGGAGCCGGGACCGGAAGCTGGACCTGGAGGCGACCCGGAGCCGGACCCGGAGCCGGACCCAGGCAGCGGGACAGGACCGACCACGGCAAGCTGAATATATTTATTCTTTTCAAAAAAAATATCTTTAAAAAAATTATGCCCAGAGACGTGGCGTGAGGTGAACGCCTCCGAACAAATTTTAAGGTAATGAGGAAAAACTACAAATAAATCCTGGAATAAATTTTTTTTTCAAGAATAAACTTTGCAGGCGTAAATTTTTTAGCCAAGCAGAAGATTTAACGATCGTGTAGCACCCCCTGAACAATTTTGCAAAATAAGCACGGGAAGAGGCAGAGACAACTTTAGCGGACCAGCCCGCAAAGCGATCCGAGAGTCGGAGCCCGGTCCTGGTAATCAAAATACACAACCAGCCATAAAGCCCTCCCCACAAGCACTGTCACACGCATCAGACACTTTTAAACGAGTTTCCTGTTACCCATTCACCCAATCGAAAATATTTCCCTCTGTCCCTGCGCACAAGACAGCAACACAACAGCACTAAACGGCGACACCCACAGCACTGAAAAAATCGCGTTTGAAAAAAAAAAAAACTGACCAGGTCGTCCCCAAAAGCAAATCATTCACCCTTGAGATGGTGTGAAACCAATAGCTAAGTTTCCGGAAGCCGAAGAGAGAGATGAATATAACATTCTTCTCATGATATTTTTTTTAGCCGGTGAAAATTTATTGCCAATTCTTGGATACATCTTCCTTCTTCTCGCGCTGGCTATCGCACATCCAGTCCATTTACGAAACCAGCCGCAACAAACATGACGCACACTCCACTAACAACCCACCTGACAATCCATCCGACAAATTTTCAAAATAGTCAGAACCAAGGCCCCAACCCCTTAAACTATACGATGAGGAGCTGGAACAGAGTCAGGTCGGATCGGAAGTCCGAACAGGAAAGTCCGAAATTAAAATAAATAATTTTTATTTTGGCAACGGTGGGTAAAAGAACGTTGGTTGAGCGAATCCGATCCGAAGCTGGATTTTTTTTTTGTTGTAAATTTATGTAATTTTATGCTTTGGAATCCGTAGAAGGGAATGGGATTATAGAAATATTTCACCAAAATAGATGGCTCTAATATTAGTGGATACTTATTATAATTAATATTTTGGATTGATAAGAAGTATTTAATTTTTTTTTAATAAATAGTTTTATACTTGTGGAAATTTAGCTAAATAAATTCTCAAAATATTATTTCTAGGAAAAATAAGTGTGGTTACGGACTTATTTTCTACATAGATTGAACCCAAATCGCACTCTGAATGTGTCGTGAGTTATTGAAAATCAGCAGACCGAGGTAAACAGTTCCCGTCCGAACTTATGCCGAGTTATTTTATGACCCATCAATTAGATATTAATCTGGTTATGGATCAAGAACATTACTATACAGAGTGGCTAAACAAGACCAGTGTGGCATCAGTGTGGCCTGGGTTCGACTTAATGCATTTCGAATAATTACAAAAGTAATTAAATCTCGGGATATAGCGTAAATTTTTTGGGGGCAAAGCTTTAATACATCCTTTTATTGAACCAACATATATATATATATATATAATATATATATTAATTATATGATATGTTATTATTATTAGAGAAATATTTTAATATATAAATTTTATATATACTAATTATGAATATTTTAAATTGAATGTGCTACGATAAGTATGAAGGAAAACTAAAAAGGAATCACTAGGTAGATATTAATATAAATTTAAGATATAGAAAATTTTATCGGACATAATATAAATATTAAATAAAATATATAATAGATATAATATAGTATATATAAAGTATATATTTTAATAGATAGAGATCTAGATAATGCAGCTATATATATGTGACAACACAAATAGTTTGTGGTATATATTATATATATATATATATATAGATATAATAGTAGGATATATATAGTATATATAAAGAATATTTATAGCCTATATTATTATATCTTAATAATAAAATATATATTGAGCTATATTATAAATATATATGACAATTACCTATGGATTCGTTAAATTTGTTTTTTACAAATTTTTGCATAAATATAATGATAAAGTGGATATGATAAACAACAATAAACTATAGAACATGGAATAAGAAAGATATGAAAAATTTTTCCAAAACTATTCAAAAATTAAGATAAGTATCGTATTCGTTTGTCGCCTCCCATAATAATATGGCTTACGAACTGAAATAAGAAGATGCTAACAACCCAGTCATAGCCGACGAATTTCGTGCATAAACGAACCGACTTTCTCTATAAAAGTTATCTTTGTTTACAAACTAAATACATTGCTAATCAGCTGTTGTGTGATGCGACCATTGTTAATTGGATAAAAACAGAAATAAAAAAAAATACAAATGTTAAAATTATGTACGTATAGCTTTTGCCCATACTTACGATTTTTGGTGTTTAATCTCCGATACATATTAGTGTTACATTTAGTTTATATATTAGTTTACTAGTAAAGGTTAAATTAATTATGTCTGTATATGAGAACGTTTAGTTATAATCTACTCATTTAATAATTATAAATGTCTATTGTTATTTTAAATAATATAATGAGCATATAAATATTAATATTAAATACCCTATATAAAGATTAATAGAAACTAGATAAACCTATAAATAATATAATTAATTTATAATATATTAATATACTAAATAATAAGAAATATATATATAATTATTTATAAATCATATATTATATATATATATATACTATATATGAAGGTGTTCGTTTGACAAGATATCGCCCGTGGAGGGAATTGTAGAAACAACTATGAAACTGTACCAGTCCAAAAACCCAAAACTTTCCACACAGTAAGCTGTATTCATATATAAATATGATACAAATCAAAAAATCACTAAAGACCAAAAAATTAATTTGAAATCACATAAAAAAACTAGCATTAGATTTTATTCACTACTGATCAAACAAACGATATCGATGAAATATCAAAACCTTTTCTTCACCAAAATAAATTAGCGAGCATTGAGAAGAAAAATAAAACGATTTTGAATGCTTCAAAAATGCGACAAAAACCAAGAAGAAGGAGGGAGACATGTGAATTTGAGGACACTGCGCTAGCGCGAAGCTTGAAGAAGCGTCGTATATAGAAAGAAGAAAGAGAGCAGTTATTTGAAATAGTTAGAGAGCAGAGAGAATCCAAAGTGTACAGATAGATAAGTATAGATAGATATATAGATAGACAAACAGAGAGAGAGTGAAAGTGAGAGTGATGAGGAGAGAGAGTATGAAGAGAGCCAAAGAGAGAGATGAGGAGAAAGAGAGAGAGAAGAGTAACTAATTAAAAGATAATAATGAATTATTATCTAGGCATATAACCTCCAACCCTCTAGGGGACGAGTCAAACTGAAAAGAGTCGGAAGTAGGAAGAGCAGGCGCAACGGATTACAGGGAAAGATTTAAGAAAATAAATAAAAAGGTATGAATAATATAAACAAACTTATTAAAAGCACATATCTTGAAACACTTTATTCTTAAACTTGGAAGCGTTGATTAAACCCAATAACATATACGCTAAACATTGCTCTTCGGAGACCTTGTGTCTCAAAAAGCTGTATATAACGACGTAACAAAATAAAAGTATGTGACTTAATGCTTTAAAAATTAAAATGTTCGGCAGCGGAGCTCGAGAAAGGAAGTGGCTAAGCGGAACATAAGTAGACTAAATATAAGTAACTACCGTAGATTGAATATGATGTACCGGAGCAAAAGGGTAGAGGAAACCAGGATAAACGGTAGCCAGGATGGAAAATAGTTACGTCGAATTATGGAAGAGGAAAGAAGAGCCCATCAGTGTAAGAAAAGAGACTAATATATCGTGAGAAAAAGTGTTAAATCACCATAGAAGAGTACAGCCTAAACAAAGACACATGTCTTCGACTTCAAGACATTTTCACAGGAGAGGTTTAATCAAGAAAAGTTATCAGGGTTATCATAACAAATTTCTATATATATAATATATAATATATATAATACCTTTAATCTGGGCGCCCACTTTGGTGCGTTCAAACATAATATCCATCCTGTTGATGGGTGTGTGAATACGGTGCGCCTGGGCCGACTACATCGGCATAAAATCCAACTGAAAGTATTAGAATCAAAGCTGAATGGAACTCGATTGACCCATGGAGTGTGTAATCATAATATTAAGAGCAACAATAGAATTGACCCCGATGCTACGGCAAGAGCTCAGACGATGGTAAGAGAAGATTACGCGGCGCAATGGTTTCGTAGTGAAAGAGCGAGGTAATGAGTGAATAAAGAAGAGAAGAATGAAGAGGAATAAGTGTGAGAGAGAAGGAGTTACAATAGGAGTGATGACTCATATAAGGGTAAGGAGGATAAGAGTTGACAAGGAGTGAATAGGAAATATAAAGTAGATATACATAGCCTCGAATTAATCTATATTCCGACCAAAATCTATAATTAGAGCATTATGCATCCAGATAGCTTTATTAATAGCGTCAATCTCTTCATGAGATGACTGGTAATAAGGCAAATCATGAGACGGAGAAGAGCTGATTATATTCACTTGCTCTTGAACGGCGTTGCGATAAATAAGCTCACAGGGTGGGTCCTGCTGACCTGGAGAGGCCTTTATGGCGCACAATGAAGATAAATGACGGGCCCCCTTTAGGTTCGTTATGGAAGTAGGAGGCCTAATTTAAGGGCTTTCGCCTTTATCAATAGCGATCTGCATGCGACACGAGAATGGTGCCCTCAGTGTGCAGAGAAAATGTTGCGTCTCAACGCTAGAAGTTAAATTAGCACGATTCTTCACTTGGGCAATCCTCATACTGTTAAGGATAATAATTGTTGGGAAAGATCCGCAAACATGTAACCGAAAACTGGCCGGCATCCAAAAGGTATCCCAAACATATCGCTTACATCAAAATTGAAGGGAGCAGTTCATCCAAGTGCAACTCGTTCAGTAATATAGCATTGAGTTATCCTAAAATCCTATCACCTATCTACAATCAACTAATCTATTTTTATAATGTTTTTATTTTTTAGTATATATATATTATTATTGTTTATTTACTTGTATATGTATTATTGCTTTCTAATTAATATTGAAGCATAGACTTTTTCAGTTTTAAATAAAGTTTCATATTTGAGCTTCTCTCTGAAGCGCTAAGAAAAACGAATCACATTTAATCATTATGAAGTGACTATCAGATTGTAGATATATATATTCCAATAACATAAAGAGCAAAAAATATAAATTAGTAAAGCTCTATCTTTCAATTCTAAAAAACTACCATTGTTAAACTAGTGTTTTGAGTGCCGTTCTAAGCTAAGTTGAAGTTTCGATAATTGATTTTGCATATGATTAAGTTAGTAATCACCCTAAATCTATCAATAGGACATGTCCATGACAAAAAAATATAACAAAATTGTAATAATTTAAAGTATATAGACAAAATATCCTATAAATGATAACGACAGGTGGAGCACTGCCGCTATAATCTTCTCTATTGCTAGTCGAAACTAATATCTAAATATAACTTTAAATTTAGAAAAAGCTCCTATTAAATATCAAAATATTATAAAAAACTGGCGTGTAAATAAACACCGAAAGAAAAAAATAATAAGAGTAAAAATAGGTGTAAAGGAAAATGTAAACAGCACCTTTACAACATTCTGTGCCTCTTATAGTTCTATAATTAGGTCAGATCTCCCACGAAAATACCACATGAAAATAAATCAAGACGTTTGAGCTATGATAATGCATAAAAAATGCATATAATAATAAAATATAAATAATTAATTAAAAAAAAATAATCTAATTATTTATTATGTATTTATCGTTACTTAATAAAACCAATTATTATATAACTATTAATAAATTAAACAAATATTAGAATATAATATAAATATATTAAAATTAAAATAACTTATTATATATAATATATTGATATATATTTATATATATATAATATATATATAACTTTTAATAGATATTAAATTCTTTTTTAAAAACTATAATAATTAATACCTTTTATCAGCATACTTATACCACTACAGAAATTTTATAATATATATTTAAAATTATGATAATGTAACAGTAAGAATTATAATTATTAAAATAACTAGTAATTATTTATAATATAAAATATATATATATGTATATATGAACGTTCTGTTAAGTTATAAATAAATAACACTCGAAAAAAATAAAATAAAATTCATTAATGCAGAAAATATGGACCTGTATCATAAATAACAAATTTAATAAAGAGCTGCACTAAAGTTCCATTAATAAAAATTAGAATATAGAAATAAATTTATTAGTTATATAAATATCACTGCACGTAGTTTATAAATATCCCTCTAATAAAATCTTATGAAAAAAACCCCTATGTAAAAAAAAAAATTACGGTAGAACGGAAAATAAAAATAATACCTCTTATAAAAAGATCATATAATTATAAATATAGATGAATGACAAATAGGAATCAATATATATATAACCAGTTAACAAATATATTGAAATTATTGTAAATTTAGTAATAATTATGTATTACTCAAGTATCTGCCAACTGTTATAAACCTGGTAAATAGTTAAACTCTTGTTTATTAATCTTTCTTTAGTATCAACCCGTACCATGTACTCATTGATCCTAAATAAACATTTACACAAAATGACCCCCTTCCCCCTAATACTAAAAAGACGAGGTATATTTGATAAAATTAGTGTAATATAATATATATAGGTAGAAGCAGTAGTAAATTGTTTGTGTGGTAAAAAACAAAGTATAATATCAATATACTATTATATGAATAGGTTTTTTATCACCAATAAATTGAGTTATGTCCATCTTATAAATAAAAATATTGCTATATTAGCTACTATTATATAAAAAGTGAAATTTTTTTTTATAAGGAGTATTTAATTTCATAACGAAAAATATTCTATTTCCGCATAATTATATTCATCCCATCCAAAAATGCGGTGCAAGTTGTCAATAATAAAAAAAAAAAAATTATAATAATGAAATATTAATATAATAATTAAGATATAATTTATTATATATATATCTAACTTAATTAACCATACTTAAACTAATGTCCAAACTCTAAGATAGAATAATATAATAAAGTAAAATTATAATAAATTAAATCATAATTCAATTTCACTATATATTAATAATAATTAAATATAAATATCTAACCCCCTAATTATAAATATAGAACACAAGTTACAACCCAACTAAATTGAATATATAAATAATCCAATACATAAACCATCATATTATAAGAAGGTAAATATAAATAAAGGACCAACATAAATATGTTTTACATTATGTGCAAATGAGAAAAAAGTAATTTTAAGAATTAAATGAATATTAAAAACCAACAAAAAAATAAACTGGAGAAGTTTTAAAATATTGTTTTTTATATATATTAATAACAGTTCTATATAGTGTATAGATTAATATTAATAATTATACACTACCCGCTAATAATAAACAGGATCAACAATTAAAATAAAAATTCCCATTACTAAAGACTT